>CAJQUW010008040.1:0-70266 GCA_907163375.1 Prostheceraeus crozeri | reverse complement strand
CGAGTCGTGTTTCATGAATTTTGAAACACGACTCGGACTAAAAGTCGGCCCGACCCCGGGTTGGGTCCATAAATTTCACCAAAACCCGATAAGAAAATGCCAGAACCCTACCCTAAGCCGATCCAACCCGACCTGACTAGATCAGATCCTAAAATCATTCATGAAATTCTACTGCAGTAGTCCCTGTCATAAACGACCCTGCTTTTAGCGACTTCCTGTCGATTACGACCAAAATATTTGGCACCGATGCAAAATTACTATAATTCCTATATAATTCAACAATCGAGCATACATTGTACATACTGTAATAGGCCTACATCTGAATTTATTCTATATAATTGGACCGGTAGCATAAGCTTATAGTTTTACATGATGTCTACATGCAGAGTGCCTTATACAGTGCATCATCAAATTTTCTCATGCATTATTGTGTGCATTATGCTTATGTTTGTGCATCACAATATTGTTATATTTCTATACAGTTATCTAAATTTTCATTGCATCTTGCGTAATAGGCCCTTTGAATATACACTTTTATAACCTCTGAAGCTATAAAAGCTAGTATCATTCGTGCAACCATGCTGTGTTGAACTTGTGAGTAAGGATGGCCATGATTGGATATGTACTATGTCATATAAGCATAATAAAAAGTTAGCAAGATTTACCTAAATAACGACCATGCTGCGACTCTTATTTGGTTGGCCCAGAGAGGTCTGTAATACTCGCAACGACTTAAGTTTACCGTATTACAGGAAATCTCGGTAATGTATAGCTGTACGGAAGCTTCATCCCAGTTGAATGAACTATTTCATGTAGTCTTCAAAATGGTCATCGGCCATATTTAATTGCACTCTCATCTAGGGGTAAAGCTGCAAACCGACTATTCGATAAAGTAGAAATGATGACAAAAAGGGTAAAATAGAGTAGCAATGAATTTATAGTTAAATTTTATCAAAAAATGGTTTAAATTATTCACTAATACATCATGGTTTTGTCACACAATAATACAGATTGCCCAAAAGTCAAGCAATGCACTAATCGATAAAATCAATCAATATTCAACAGTTTTTGGTTAGTTAATTTGCAACAAACATCTGTTTCGATGTCGGTGAAACCTAACAAATTCGACAGATATCGCAAGATTATTGGAGGTGACAAGCGTCGGTTGATTTGTCAGTAATTTTGTAGGATAAGTGTCGGTCTACGTTTACAGTGCAATCAAGAACACAAGAGAGAAAAAATGCCTTACTCGCACTTTAACAAAGGTGTGTGAAGTTTTTTCATTTATCCAATGAATGAGTGCCGGAACGTGAAAGACATGAATAAATTGAAAATACAAGGTGCCGGTAGCCATCCAAGCACTTCTAAAGATTATTGACCGTTCGACCATCTTTCGCATTTCTTTTCAAACATCACTTGACGCGCTCTCACTCCTTACCGCCAGTAAAGTTCTCAGTTGTCGCCAACCTAAATTAATAATGATATGTTTTTGATGTATATTGTAAATCAAATTATAAGGCAGCTTTACGAAGTCGGTGTGAAATTCGTCTGCATATTTATGAAAACATCTTCAACATAAAATGGTATAATAAGACAAATCTAAAGGTGTGGAGTTATACTTTGACGCTCTGGCAACGTCGCCATGTAGTAGAGTTCTTTTCGCAGCTCTCTGGCAGAGTTATTTTTCACAGAAAACCTCTAGCCGAGCTCTGCTATCTCGAATGATTATTGATTGACCTCTGTAAGAGCATGACCGTTTATAACATTCTCTAACATATTGTATGTATAATCATAATGTCGCGAGGATAGCTGCTCGCAGTGACTGAAAACTGGAAGGTTGTTGATATCAAACTCACGGAATAAGAATAACGTAACTCGGTTCCCTTCGTACATGAGATGATATTTTTTTTTTTTTTTTTTTTTTTCGCCTGACAGACAGGAACGTGGACAATATAAAAGTCTAATTCCTAATCTCATGCAAGTGACCAATGACACCTCTTGTACTTATTTCCAGATGTCAAAAATCTCGGCTGCAAAGGTGATTTATGAACAGATACGGGTCACCTCATAAACCATCAACATGAGAGAACTCACAGCACAGGTACATTAGTTAGGGTGCCTGAGAAGACTTTGTTGACCATTAACGATCTTGAGTAGTGGAGATTCCAAGCAAGCAGGCGATCAATTACGCGATAAGCAAAGCTTCTGTTCGCAAATATCTTAAAAGACTTGTGAATCTTTATGGATAGTACTACGCGAAGAATTTCTGCGCCGCCATCCCAACGCTGAGAGATCAAGCAATTGCTGATGATTTTGGAGAAAATGGAATTTCCCAAATGTGTGGGTGCAATTGACGAAACGACATCGACACCATCCATCCTCTGCATGGAGTATCATACGAATTACCAAAAAGTTCAACATTGTTCAACTTCCTAAATATATCTGCAGAGACAGATTGGAAGACGTTGTATTTTTTAATCTGCAGAAATTGCTGCAGAGCACCTCTACTGATGTTGTATGTGACCCTACATTTCCTACAAGATCGACCGAGATTGCTTTCTAACTCTACAGACCAGTCTGCAAGGAAGTATAAACCCTCGCTTAAAAGTGAATTATACAAGCAAATAATAGTGAAATATCCTTGATATTTTATCAAGAACAATGTCAAAAAGAAGCAAAAATATTGACTAAATTAAATTTTCTCAGAGTCAATCACCTGCATTGTTCAGAATGATAAATTATCAACCATGTGCGCTCAATCCGAGAACCAGAGATTCGGGGTCTTCACGGGTTTATGATAAAAGCGCAATCCAACACTAACGGACCAGATTCCGTAATTTCTAGAGGCTCACGCCTCGAGTCTGGTTGGATGGCTCATTTTTAGTGTTAATGAACTGCAAGGCAGTCGTAGGAATGTGACGTGGAAAGTGAGGTACCTACTTATCTTTGGACATCAATATTTTCTCCGTGATAAGATTCCGTCAAAGGAAATTATGTAATATCAGCAAACGACTTCGAGTCTCTTCATGATACAACATTTTACTGTGGTACGTTTAGATGTGATGTCAATCTTCTCTTCCGTCAGAATATCAGTCTTTGAAATTTGTAATTGCATTACGTTCATTGAAAATTGATATTTCTTGACCCTCGAGACTAGTTCTCTTGCCGTGACACCATAGCTGCGAGGAAATCATCTCTAGACCCTCACAACGCATACAATAATATAAACTTAAGCTATTGTTGAGTTTTAGAGTAAAATATTGATGTTATTATTAGAATAACTAGGACATCAAAACAAATGAAACTAGGCAATCGCATTGTCTTTCGTCATTGTAACTCTCTCAGCCAATCAACATTTGACGCCATTCGAATGGTGCATAATATGCTTGATTTGAGCATCTATATGAAAAGGTTTTTCCATTACTAACTGTGTGTTGTAGTTTCCAGTGAATCTTATGCTTCAAATGCAATTCCCGATGATAATAAGTTTGAATGCATACTCAATCTTTGTAGATGTGTAACTGTACGAGACATCAACACTATATGCCTTTACGTTTTAAGTGTAAGCTCGAAGGCGGTCTCCATACTGAGCGACTTAGTGAATCGTCTAGGAAACAATAAATGCCATTTATAATGTCTGCGAAAAAGCACTTATAGTTTATGCACACGTAGAGATTTCGAACTTCTGAATTCAGTAATTTGTAATTTTGTGTCATTGACCACTTAGAACTTGATGTTTCCGGTGAATGATCTGATTATGAGGAAAATAACATCCGCGGCAATGGCTCGTCTATTATGCCTTATTACATGTACTGTATTGGGCTTTGAGTTGACTTCTGTAATTTACATCATCAGGTTCAAATTACATCGTAATTTGCTGAATGTTGGCGGTAATCATTCAAAGAGTTGTCCTCTCTGTGTGCTCGTAAGCGTTGAGGTTAAAGAATATCAAGCTCTCAATTGTGCAATTATATATGGAAAACGAAATTAAGTGCACATGACAAATGTCACAAGAGAGCAGATTATCAAAAACTAGCATGAAAACCTTCGGCCACTGACCCTCGTACAGGACAATGCAATATCTATAGGAGCGTACTCGAAACATAAAGTCTAAAGCTCGTAGGCTTCCCGTTATAAATAGCATGCTATATTATTTGTTATTTTATGTTTTTTTTTTCTCATCTTTTCGTTGTTATTGCACTAGGAGCAGCATCTCCGAAGCGCGTTCTTAAGTTTTGGATGGTCTTCAATTTCAGTCATTCTAGTATTCCAGTTAACATTTGCTGATTTCGTCGATATTTTTGTCCTATATCACGTTAAAGAAAAATAAATGACTACAATGGCATGAAAGACAAAAATATCTATCATAGTCGGCAATTTCAGCATCCGAAGCCTTATTGTATATAGATGCAATATACCAATAGATGTAAACCAGATAAATAGACATGAGACCAGCGCTCATAATACTGTATGGCATATATATAGGAATTCAAGTCAAAAGATTTATGTTTTTAATCATGACTTTCTAATTTTTTAAAAACCAGTGTTTTCAAGCATGATTCTAAGCCAATCTTATTCACTGGAAGCATGATCTTTTACCATAATTGAGATCTCAGTACCTCTAAGTCAAGCATAGTACATGTACAATCTACTGCGCCTGGAAATTTTTATTCGCACCGAGAACAGATTAAAAACATTTTAAAATTCAGCATATTCTACTGTTTATGCAGATTTCCTGGAGAAGAACGCAATGGCGGAGGTGGTATCAGACGACCAAAATATATAATGTAGAGACATGCACAAGACACAACACTAACCAGATAACACACAACCAACCCACACAACCAACCCACACACACATGCGACACACTCAACCAAGCAATGCACCACACCCACACGTCACCTACAAGCATGCACCCCAAAACCTTAAATACATAAACACTAACCACGTTACGGCAGAGGGGGTGGTGGGAGGCTTGGGCGTGGGATGGGGTGATTTGGGTTGTGGATAGGAAGATTTGTTTCAATTGATTGGTGATGATCTCGGAATATATAGGAACTGATAGAATACGTCAATGTCAATCAACAACGTTATCTAATCCCCCGAGACACACTAATACTGGAACCCTAATCGAATAATATTGTTAGTCGATCAATTGGCATTCATCTGGATCTCACTAGGTTTGAAGAGTGATGCGGATTAATTTGATTGATTCTTCACCATTATCGAGAGCGATGCACAGCGCTGATAGCAGATCAAACACATAACCAGACTGCCCTTTGTTTTGAAGCATTTAAGTACTCATGTTTGTAACCTCTAGCCTATAAATTAGTCAAATTGGATTGAAACGCGGAAATCATCAGGGCAGAATTGAACTGACCTCTATGGTGTCATCGTACATTGTTATAACACTAAATTCCAGTGATTCCACACTTTGCGGGGAAATTGAAAATACATTCCGTTTTGAGAATGCACAAATGTTAATTTTATTGGCAAAGATTAAGCATTCTCTGTCGTCAGTTTCTACTAACGAATTGCATTGATATTAGCATTTTAGTTATATTATAATTTTGACCAAACTTCATCAATTATGAAGATCCTACTTTTTGTTGTTTTGATAGCTAAAGCTATCCCGAAGTGTGTTGAAGGAGAAACTGGAGTCTGTCCTAGATTAATGTCGTTTGCTTTTCAGCGGTGAAGTACCTCAGTCAACATACCCCATGTGGGTGTTTCCAGAATGGCAATGCGTTTTTTCCGATATTGTCACGTACGTCCCAAGTGAAGAAAGCGTACTTATCAAACATTGGACTAGGTAAAAAAATTTAGAGAAACGATACCATAGTGCCTTTTCTCATGCTATTTTGTAAAGGAAGGATTTTGGTCGGACAACTAAGAAGAGTATAACTCATGCTGTCAGCATTCCTAATAGCGATACGCTAAATGAAGTCAACATTACTTTCTAGCACAAGGATGTTTTATCCTCAAAAAAAAGGAAAGAATCAAAGAAAAAAGTATCTGGTAAGCTATAAGATTCCCAGTGTAGCATAAAGTCTAATACTTAGTGTAAATCTAGACCTCCAAGGTATCTGCAAAAAAGACTAAATGATTAGAAAACTAAAAATATAACAGTAAATTTCTACAGCTGTTGTGTACCATCTATTCGTCAGTATGAAAATGTCACTAAGTTAAAGATATTGGGCGTTTTCTTCAATGAAAAGTTATCCTGGTCAGAAACATCATAATAGAACATGTATTTATCCGGTGCATTCGAAGCGGTTGTATATTTTTGCTAGTTTTGAGGACTATGCTACTCATGATCTTTGTTCAAGTGTTAAATGCAATTAATTAGATCAATATTCGAGCATCTATCTCCCTCTGTTTTTGAGCTGCGGAGCTTTTGAATCTGAAAGTTGAAGCAATTTGTCACGTGCATTTCGCATCATCAAGAGGTTTAATATTAATGCATGTGAAAAGTGCAAATAATTTGAACGTTTGTTGAGGCGCAGAAAATCTAATCACTTCACTCTTCAGAAATGCATTTGTATAACCCCATACCATATTCTTCTGTGAACATGATTCCCAATACTCTAATAATAAATATGTCGAATTTTGCTTTCCACATGTAAAGACTAGCTTGTCGCACGAATTGATTTATTTTCTCTACTTCCGTGACAACAGGACTACCCTATGACTCAACAATGTTTTTAATGTTCGCTGTTCTTATGAATTTTAAAGTGTTGGATGCACTTTTATTATTCTTGCTTTTCGACATTCTTGAGGAAATATCTACGATTCCCATTCCGGAATTTGTCTGTTTTACTAAATATACGCTTATCAAATCAAGAATAAAAAAAAAAACTGATGACATATGCAACATCCGCATCCACTAATTTACTCTTACCACAATGGCTTATATACTATACTATTCGCAAGTAAAACTTCGTATTTTGTATCTGCGATTATTAGTAGAAATGGGAAACGTCGCTTTAGAGATTTGAATCTTGAAGGAATTATTTTTATCACAATAATGGTTTTTAGTAATCGAATCTGGAAATTCTTTTTAGTTTGCGCCCATTTATAGTAGAGCTTGTACCATTTTTTTTAAATCATTATTATTGAAATCATGAGAAAAAGGTATGCAATTAACAGGAGAAAAGTCGACAGAAGTCCCTAAATTGAACAAAGCTCTTTCCTGTACACACAAAAGCCTTTAACAACTTTATAACAGACGCTTTTTAAAATTGCACTAGAAAGCTTAAAAACCGAGTATCCAGTTCATAAATAACGAAAAATTTGAATGTCTCATCACCACTTGAGAGTGTCTGTCGCAAAGTGATCAAATGTCCTGGTGACGGTCGATGACGGAGCATTCGTTGACTCTCACGGCGTATATCTTTTTCCGTGACGGATGCCATTTTGGAAGGCTCAACTATTCGAAATCCCAGTGTCTAAACCGTCTATCTCTCCTTGAGTAGATTGGTCCTAGACAGTCAGCGGCATTTCATTTCCGCTAAAATTTCAAATCGTCATTATTCCCTAAAAGAGATTTTGCGTTTTTTAGTAGTCGCTAGTATGCTATATGGATTGTATTAGTCCTCAACTTTATTCATGACTGCATTTTAACAGTCCTATACATTACACATTATTGCCATTCCCCAGATATTTAATACTTATGCCAATGTAAACTCCTCTAACACTTTATAATGTACATGTATAGATATCACACATATTACGGCTAGATAATCAAAATTAATACAAATTTTTTTTTAAAAAATAATCGCTGTCCAATAATTCCATGAACATGTAATTTTCAAGGTCCAGTGCAATAGCTGACAATATTTGTTTCAGACGTGACAATTCCATTTTTTGAAACTCTAAGTGGGGGGGGGAGGGGGGGGGAAGGAAGGGGGGAAAGACGATCAAGACTGATTTCGCAGATACCATCGGTGTGGTGCTTACTGGTGACATCCTTATTCAGATAAACGAGCGTGCGCAATAGTTTGGTTTTCTTTAACTACTGAACACAAGTGTACTTAGTTGAATGATTATCCAATCAGGAAATTTTAATCAATTTTAAAAACGAATTCTCGGAAAATATTGCATATGTCAGTTCCAGAATCCAGATTGACCACGTGATCAAGTGAAACAAAGCGTAGGCTCTACGAATCGAAATCAGAAAGAATTGGCGAGTTAAATAATGCAACCATATCAGTGTAAACTATGTGGAATTCGAATATTTTTCTAGTTTAGAATATACAGGATGTTCACCTCCTTCGATTACTTTTTTAAGAACTAAAATTGACTCTTTAGTATGCAGATACGATTTAGAACTATCTTAGTATTGCTCAATTCATGATGAAATACTTGAAAAACAACAAAAGAAATCAAAGTTGAAAAATTGGTGCCTCCATGAAATCGCTGGAGGAGCAGATAAGGTCTCCAAATCGAGATGCTAACAGTCATGTGAGGTTCAAGCTCTTGGCGATATCTTTACTCACTAACTTTTGAAAGTCTTTCGCAGACGTCTCACATTGTATGAAAGAGAGCACTATCAGGCAGTTACTTCAGCAGCTGTAAAATCTAATTGGCATCATGATAATTTCATAAGCAAATGAGGGCAAAACTGACAACAAATTTAAATTTATTTCCATCATCAGTACCCAAAGAGGAAATCAGTCGGTTCTATTTCATAAATTCGAACATCTTTTGGATAAATTCACGTCTAATAATCAATTTCTATTAGGCGAGATTTAGAATTTTCAATAATTTTCGAGAGAAATCGGATTTGTGGAAGAAACGTGTCTATCTAGGATGTTACTTTTGACAGTAACATAAGAAATGTTTTCTTCATTTCAATAAAAATCGTGAGCATCAACATCAAACACCCTGATATGTCTCCACGCATATGCTGCTCATCTTTTTTCTGTTTTCTGCTTCTCCTCTGCTCAAAAGCTGATCCTGCTTTTTTCTTCTGGCGGCATAGATAAGTAACGACATTTCTCATTTCTGGCATGAATTACTGACGTACTACGAATAAAACCAATAAATAGTCCTAATCTCATTAGAAGCTATTTAGAATGTACGATTTGTAACTGCATCAAATTATCTGTGATAGAAAAATATTTAATGAGAGGTCAGAATCTTGTTTTTCAAGGTCTTATGATTTGTCACGAAATATCTGTTTTTTGGTTTGTGATCGATTTTTCTTTCATGTACGATAAAAATCTATACGAATATATACTATATAAAAATAATAGATTATCACATTTCAAGGGCGGATAGTCCGTAGTAATCGGACAGGGCGGCGTTGGATACAGGTATAACGGCAATAATCGATATATAGTGTATACTCCAGGAAAAAAGCCTCTATTAACTTGGAATTGGAAACGATCAATTTCTTTTGTTTGAAAAACTTATAATGCTATTTGACATGAAGAACCTTTAGTGAATATCTAAAGAGAATGACAACTACTAAGATCAACAAAAGACACCAACACCCCCCCCCCAAACCCTTGAAAATCCCCGACCAGCAGCTCACCCGACCTAGGAAATCGAACCGAAAGTCCGCGGTAGAGACGAGCTCATTGTTAAACCTTCTCTCACTAGGAGCCACGCTGACGGTCCAAAAGGAATGCGAGTCGAAGGCAAAAGTCCATCTCCAAGTGACATCCGAACAGCCTATTGTCCTATTATTATTGACAAAGTCGCTACCAGCGTTCAATTGTACGCGGAGACAGCAAATCCTTTCATGCGACTACGTGAACTAGTGTAGATTGACAACAAAAAGTATGTCGCAGTAACGGAAATAATCGAAAGGTAGGGGAGAAATGACAACAATTGATTGACAATGTTTCAAAAAAATGGAATCACCCTAAACAGCGCCTAACTCATTCACTCCCAGGACTGTATACACGCAACTGACAACACCGCTTTGACTCCCATGACGGTATACACGTTGTTACCTATCTATCACTTTGATTCAATATTCATTTATCTTTGCACTGATAAGGCTTCAGAGTGTCTTCTTCATTCAATTTCATACTGTAAATCAAAATCTAATCTGTCTCTGATCTTCTACCAAAGCTAAAAATGAAACATTAATGTGCACACCATTCAACGCTTACAATCGTAGCGAGGCGATATAATCACAGGCGAAGACATTCATTTCTACTGAGTATTACTCCTCGTCGCAGTTAAAATTCTAGCTATAAGAACCAGCAATCACTCAGTGACAAAATTAAGGCCAGACGACCACGATCGCGAAGAAATACTCGACTGGTACAAGCTGAGGGGTTCGATATAGACGACTAGTCATCTAGCGATGAAGAAGCTGATGATATACACACGAATACACGATATCCTGCTCCTAACAAAGGCTGCAACGTTTAAGAAAGACGGGGATGATCATAAAATGGATAGAGGATTACTGGATACCCTATATACCTGCGGTTTAAACGGACATCCTGGATTAGATATCCCTGATGAACAAAGGTCTCCGCTAACTTTTTCTATTTATTCATAACTCCTGGTATCGATTCGTCTTTTCAATCCCTGAAACACATCGTTAGCAGCAGAGCAATTCACCGCAAACAAGATGCTGCACCTAATCCTTTTTCAAATTGTGAAAACATAAACCCTAAATGAAATTCGATTTATTGCAATACTGATTCACTATGTCGTGAAAAAGCCTACTTTGCTATTACTGTTCCACTTCCGAACTGCAAGCTCAAATTTTGCACCGGCAATCATCCAGCAATAGATGTCAAGCGATTATTGTCCTTTTCCATCGCAACGACATGAACATTTGTTGCATCATGCAAGTAAACCACGATCGGCCTCCATAAAAACCGTTATACTACCATCTTCGCCCTACTTGTTCGAACAAATTCCAGGAGACACTATACATTTTCAAATTGCAAATGCGTGATTGTACACCCTGTTTTCAAAGACTATCATACTAAAACGAATTTCAGCACCAATAATTTGACATATATTTTAGTTTACTGCCTCAATAAACCAAAAATACAAATAGACGAAATGTTCATGATTTATATCTTTTTGATTTAGTACCAAACATCAAAAATATTGGTTTTATAATATAATTGCAAGATTTATCAATGGACTAAAATAACAATTTCTAAATCCAGTTTCTCATTCCTAGGAGAGTTGTGCATCAAATTTTGCATGGTATGTAAAGCCGTTCTCTTAAATGATAGTCATATCAATGATATTGAAAAATAATTAACACATACTTAAATATCAAATCGAAGTAAAACCGTTTTTAGCTAATTTTTACAAAAATTTTTCAATACCTTATAGACCATTTTTCAAACCACATGACTCAGTATCTAACAATTGCTACTAAATGTGCATGTAGTTAACAGAGATACTATCCTTAAATATAAAAATGTCAATCCTATTGAGTCAATATGAGCAAGTAAACAAACATTGAAATATAGCAAAATCTCCGGATCCGAGGAGCAATATTGTCAAAAAGACTGGGAGTGAATGAGTTAACTTCAACTTTGTCTAACTCCGCCAAACTTGAACGAATTTCTCTGAAATTTGGAAGATATGTCAGTTGTGCTTACTAATATCATTGTTGGAAATTTCAAGCATGAATATTGATTGGGTTGTTTTCCTTTTATAGATAAAAAAGTAGTAGATAATCTGATCTTCATTTAGCAATGTTACACAAAATCATACCCCACTCTTATAAAATTACATTTGTTTCCTTTGTTATGTAAGATGTTGTTTATACAACCAAAAGCTATCAAGCAAAACAAATAATAAAAGAAAATCTCAATCAAGCCATATAGCACCATTATCTTCAACATTAATGTAACTGCTACATGTTGATTAACTGACTTCATGTCCATAGCTTCGACTTCGTTGCGGTGGTGTTGCAGCACTCTATTGCTTCAGCTAGAAATTACAGATTGTATCATAAAAATGATCACCCGTTAAACATCGACCTTAACTTCAACTTTGTCTAACTCCCCAAACTTGATCAATTCTCGGAAATTTGGAAGATATTCATTTGCTTACTAATATCATTGTTGAAATTCAACATAATATTGGAGTTTTTTCCGTTATAAGATAAAAAAGTATTAATTAATTGATCTTCATTTAGCAATGTTACACAAAATCATACTCACCTTATCAAATTTTATTTGTTTCCGTTGTTATTTAATAATGTTTCTACAGCCAAAAGCTATCAAGCAAACAAAAATTAAGAAATCGTCAATCAAGCCAGTATAGACCATTATTCAGTCAACAATGAATGAGCTGCTACATGTGATTAACTGACTTCATTTCCATAGCTTCCTGACTTCGTGCGGTGTGTTGGCAGAACTCCTGATTCTTTCAGCTAGAAAAGCTAGCTCTACGTTGAAAACAAGACAAGCACAAATGAACAATACGAGATCGCATTCACAAAAGGCAAAGTGTCCAGCTCTTAGAATTTCTAGGTTTTCTTTGCGATCTACAACAAGCGACTAAATGTCCCGTACACAAAATGTGCATCGATGGCAATAAGATTATTTTCGACTCTTCGTAAAGAGGCTCTCCGTCCCACGCAAAACTCCAAACTAGAACCGCCTAATTTTTGAGATTGTTAAAGCTAGCCAAGTCTCTCGTTAACTGATCATGGCTAGCACTAGAACATCCTATTTCATAATCCACTATTCGTAGAAACTATGAGCGAATGAATGGTCAAGAGCTTAAGAGCCCTCTCAGAGCGAATTATCAATCAGCAACAAAAAACGTCTCAGATGGCAATGAGTCACTGTCACTGGCGAACTCAAATTGGGATCGTTTTGTCTGCGGATGAGCATCAGTCCCCGCCTAAAGATATGATGGTCGATGAGATATATGATAAAATCTGATCAGAAAGTCCGAGACATTTACATCGTCCCGGTACAAGGTGGGTGCTACTCTACGTGAGTTGGCTGCATTTGACCAATGCCGCTCTGAGTTCACAGACACAAAACCATGAATTCTGAACGCAAAGTAATGTTTACGAAGGAACATTTGGCCAAATACAGATAACTTGGTGATCCATCGACTGGGTTATTTAGATCATAATGCACGTGCACAGGATAGTAGATCAACTTATGCAAGACTCAATTAGGGCTCAGACATTATTCTGGCCACTCGTTCTCCTGACTGAATCCCATAGAAAAAGGTATGAGTATTTCTAAAACGGAACGTTCGTCGTTCACTGCTACCTACAGATTGCGTATCACACTACGTCACTGTAAAAAGAGAGGGAGAAAGTGATCATCAAAAATCCAACATATCATCGAATCAATGCCTAGACGAATGGTAATGAGCCATTGACAAGACGGGTAGGGCCACAAATATAGCTTCTTAAGAACCGTTACTGTATCATAGCTTATCAGATTATATAAGGACATTTAAATATATTAGGGACATGAAATAACATGAAAAATGCTTTCGTATCATACTTATGTTTTATTTAGTCAAATTTTAGGATGATCCACTTTTTATGAAACGACTGTAGTTGTTTAATTTCTCTTTCGATATTCAATACATACTTGTCAAGACTTTAGTGACACAACAAAAAGTGTGTTTAGCAACACCGAAATCAAGCAAATTGATAAGGAAGACATTGTTCCGTCTTGAACAAGTATTTTGATCCGCACAACACAAAGCGATTACAGCAAAAATCTTTCTTGTAGAGTATCTTCGAAAAACCCACAAGGATTTCGATGAAAGAGTATATTCGAAGTTTACATTGAATAATAACTGAATAACAACTGAAAGAAACAGTTCAAACTAAATCCGACCGACGTGTAAATATGTAACGTTGTGAAAAGATAAAATGAAAAAACTCAAAAGTAATGATTATCGAATATTCATCAAGTTCGATTAGATACCCAATTGCGCGAACTGCCCTGCAGCTTGAAAAATATCTGCCATGATTCCAACTGAAAACCAGCTTTGAGCATAATACAAATCTAATGACAAGACTCTCGTAAAAGAATTCTTGGAAAAAATTCCCTGAGAGACGTAATAAAAACAACACACGGACGTAAACTTAACAACACATTACGAATAAAATGAGTGTCTTAGTTACGTGGTTGAGGAAAATGATGTGCAACGACCAAATAAAAAGCTGTAATAAATTAAAAAAGCGATCCCTAATGATAGATACAACAAGCGCAGACCTCAGCGAAAAAAGGAGTGTCTTAGATAATTGACTGAGCAACACGGGAACAACAAATAACATACAATGGCCTGCCTTCGGAAATTCAAGTGCAAAACAAACAAAATTCAAGAAACTACATACGTTTTCATGACAAATGGGGACGAAGCTCAAGTGACAAAAAGCCTCCGTTGTTTTAGAAAAAAATGACAAAAAGTTATGTATCGAAAATGCCTAAATGTTTGATGACGCATTTTCATTGACATTTACGAGTGGATATGGACGTCATTAAGCTAACATGCAGCGATTGTGGCGAAAAATGTTCTCTTTTCTCATTAAAATACATGCAAATTTCCGGTGCGAATAATGAGGCTTTTGATTATTATTCACAATGTGCTATATTCAATGGAACAATAATATACATTTCATAACAGAATACACTTGTCTTCTAGTGTCCGGCAATGAGTTTCTGCACGGAAAAAGTTGACAATGAAACTTTCACAGAATGATGTGCCCTTATGGCTACGAAGAATCCTGGGGCGTCTGCCACCTCCTATTCGATTATTTCTTTGTCAGACATAATCAAATAAAGCACATGTACATCCAATGGTGAGCCGATTGAAGTTTTCAGTAAAAATGAGATTCCTATGTTTTTCTGATTAATGAGGAAGTTAGACCATCTAGATCCATAAGTTCTAGCATGGAATATCCTTAGGTAAATTCGATATGTACCTGTTGTTGCACTGTCATGATGACAGCAACTTTTAATCGTGATGTATGCGAAAATGTGGCTGAAATTTTGTCACAATGTTGTTATCTGCCGCCATTGTAGATAAATGATGCATCTCAATCAGCTGAGATTCATCGACAAAGTCCACATGGTTTATAAAAGCTAATTTGATTCATATGAGAAGCTCATTTTCAAGATATATCATATCAAAAATTGTTATCTGGACTTAGTTGACCTTCTTCTACCACTTAAATAAAAAAAAAAAAGAAGATGTCACTTTTAGCGCGATTGCAGTCTGCATCGCATTGGATGATTTATATGTGTGTTCCTTGATCCTGTCCGATAAGAAGAAGAACTGGGCAGACTACTCGGAGGGCACGTAGGTGTTAATCCGGGTGCTCATCATTTCATGAACGTCTTATTTTCGGCCTCGTTCTAACAGTTGCTCTTGCTCTTGCTAGCCGCTCAACTATTGCATTCATAGAAAATATTGTTTATCTAAAGTTGACTAGATTGAAAATTCACTCACGGTCGCGGCACATTCGGGAAACTAAGTTGGGGCCATAGAAATAAACTGTTTGTCTGAAGTTGACTAGAATGGAAATTGACTCAAGGTCACGGCACATCCGGGGGAATTAAGTTGGGACATGAATGACCAATCAATAGCTTAGATTTACACATGTGACTGATTCTAGTCCAATGACAAAGACGTTGACAGGTGTATCTAAGTGAAAATGCGTGCGATTTTTGTGCCACTATTGTGTATTGCATGAAGATTAACTTCCATTCTAGAGGTTTTGTTATTGTCACTTTCTATGGTTGGGGGGGGCATGAACCACCAATGAAAAGCCTAGAATTGCACATGGGACTGATTCTAACCCAATCGTACAGCCGTTGACAAGTGTATCTAAGTAAAGATGCGAGCGACTTTTGTGCCACGATTGTGAATTGCATAAGCGTTACTTCCCTTCTAGAGGTTTTATCGTTCTCAATTTCTATGATTGCATTTCATCACAGAAATCGCGTCTTGCTCAGTTATGTGCATAGAGGTCGGATATCAAAGCTTTCTTCGGAATCAATGATTTGAATTCAGCTGTAGCCGTAAACTCTTGATAAAGATACAGAATGTTCACAAAGTCGCGCAAGTGAAGAAAGTGTGACAGTTTTATATGTTGATATCACTGCCAGCGATAGCTTGGTCACATAGTCATTTCATTTGCGCGACATTATCATCACTCTGTATCTTATGTCATCTTTATACCAAGATAGCAAATATGTACTAGATAATGCATAGATTTGAGGCCATTATTGCTATAATTACCGAGAGCCGAAGGCTCGAGGTTATTATGACAAATAATGACCGAAGAAATCTATGCATTATCTGTTATAATGCATGACTTTTTCATAGAAGTCTGCACCAGTTAATAGTTTCCAACCAGGAAAATAATTACCTGTTTCGTGGAACGTATTAACCTGTGCTATGGTAATCCTATTGTTTTCAATCGGAGATTCTGAGCGGGACATGCTCATAGACATGAAAAACATGTTTGGTCATGAGTTTGTCATAGTTTGGTCTATGGTCGGTTAATACATTATAATATTGCACAGATATCTGGAGAACACCCACCGACAGATTATCCTCATAGAAATATCTACTTGCTCCTCAGCTTCGCTTCGGAGCAACACATAGAAGGAGACAATAATACACTAGAATGGAAGTTTGATATCTTGCCTATCTGCAATGATGGCACATGGAAAAATCTGTGGATTGTAGATCATATTCGATCTAAAACATCGTATCATAGTCAAACTGTTTGCCAAGTTGGTTGTGGAAGTTGTTGACTGCAAATTGCAGGATTTTCATGAAGAGAATTTTAAGTGAGATGGTGGCATTGTTTATTTGAAATAGCCCACTATTCCATGAATTAATATATTGTGTATATTTGTAGCAGTCATTGACAACTATTTTCCAATTTTTCAACACTGGAATACGAATTGAAATTTGGTTCACAGAGTCATAATCGAAAGTAGTCGGTGCACTGGCTGTAAGAACATTTCAAGAATTCAAAGATTAAAATTCTAATTATTGGATAATTTCTCCAAACGGTCAAGAAACCTAGCGCTCTTCTGGAATAAACACACTGGCGGCTTCTTTAACGGCAGTCATTTATCAGATAAATGAAATGTCGTTGGAACTTTTCAATTAATCACTAAATGACTTATGTAATATACTGTGATGATATTTTGGAGGCTCCTATTCGAAAGCTTGCAAAGGTTTTCAAAATTGTTCAAATATAATGAACAGGGGAATCCTTCAAAGTAAAATGAATAATCGAAGATCTCTTGGCCTCTGATTTCAATCTGGACCTGTGCATGTTCTGTAAATCGACATTACAAGTTGCATATATGTCTGATTTATACTCTTTATTGATTATAGGAGCGATATTTCAAAATGATGAACATACAGAACGTTTTAAAGGATTTCCTTCTTTGTCATCCTGTCGCTGCACTATTTTGTAAATTCACTATTGCTTTTGTGTACATCATAGAAATTGACAATACCATAGAAAGTCCTAGAATGGAAATTGCATGAAAATTATGGCACACGCCGGGGAACTTAGTTGGGCCAAAATGCAACTTGTGCGATCTGGCTTCCATGTTTTTTGATTGGCATTTATAATTATCAAGTCAATTTGTGATCTGCATTGTTGCCCTTTTGTCCAAAGATCATGTGTAACAAAGCAATAATGAATTTACAAAATACTGCAGCGACAGGATGCCAAAGAAGGAAAATCCTCTAAACCGTTCTGTACGTTCATCATTTTGAAATATCGCTCCTACAATCTACCAAGAGTATAATCAGACATATATGCAACTTATAATGTCGATTTACAGAACATGCATTGCTCTAGCTTGAAATCATAGGCCAAGAAATGTTAGAGCATTTATTTTACTTTAAAGGGTCCCTGTTCATTATATTTGAACAATTTTCAAAATCTCTGCATGCATTTGAACATCACTGCCAATATATCATCAAATTATATCACATAAGTCATTCAATGATTAATTGAAGAATTCCAGCGACATTTAATTTATCTGAGAAATGATGTAGGTAAAGAAGCTTTCAGTGTGTTTATTCCAGAAAAGTAAAACGGCTTGACGAAGAAATTATCCAATAATTAGAAATTTTATCTTGTAAATTCTTGAAGATGTTCAATATAGACCAAGAAATTCTATATTGCAAATTAGGAATTCTTGAGATGTTCTTCCAAACAGTATGACACTTTCAATATGACTTTGTGAATCAAATTTTAATTCGTAATCCAGTGTTGAAAAATTGTATAATAGTTGTCAATGACTGGCACAAATAGACACAGTATATTAATCCATGGAATAGTAGGCTATTTCACATGATACAATACCATCATCTCACTAAAATTCTCTCCATAAAGATCCGGTAATTTGCAGTCAACAACTTCCACAACCAACTTGGCAAATGGTTTGACTATGATATAATGTCTTAGATCGAATCTCATCTACAAACCATAGAGTTTTTCCATGTGCCATCATTGTACATAGGCAAGATATCAAACTTCCATTCTAGTGTACTATTATATACTTCTATGTGTCAGATGTTCATTACATGCGCATTACATGGTAGCTATTAATTTGAACTGTTTTCCTTTTCAGTGCTGGACAACAGGCCAGCGCTGTCGACGTAAAAGGAGGAGACGCGACCGACGACGACGAAGAAGGAGCACAAGTAGACGACGAAACTTTAGCCTCTTCTGAATATTTCCAAAGTGAAATTTGTGCATTTGGATGACTGATGACTGCATGACGATTTGCATGTATTGCTTTTGAGAGTAAGACGAGAATTTTCTCACACTGAATCATATATCATTCGGCTTACATATCGCTATGAAGCATATGATCACCGCGACAGATACATAATCAATGCACACATTCTATGATGTAAAGAAGCTTTGTTCCGCTAACGAAGAAGAATGTTTCTCAAATTGGCAGATGCATGTAGTCTTCACAAATCTTTTTTCAAGATAGTTTGCATTGGCCTGATGTGGGCGATAAGTCTGCATTCTGCAATGTATTCATGAGCTCGCCGACCAAATCCGGCCCAATGTAAAGCTGGAGCTTCATATAGCGTAAGCTCTACTTACGCTGCCTCCTCGTATTCTGCGGTTGATGTTTCTGGTCCGGTGGTGCGAACCCATTCAGAAGCTTAAAATCTACAGTGAAATATTCGGGAAAGGTATACACATATTTTTGGGTCACCCTTATGGATATATCTATGATCTTATTATTACCCCAGGTTTTCATATGTCTCTGACACCCGTTAAAGTTAAAGGATGGCCGAGAAACATCACAGTCATGTGAATGAGTGCATTTTCCACACAGAGATAATATTTTATGTAAATTGGATGAATTTTTCATGAATTAGAAAAGCACCGCTAGGTGCAAGCGATGGCTGTCGATTATGCAAGATGAGTGAGATATATGCGATTTATTGTCTTTGAGAAGAATTTCAGTATCTGCATAATGGAGATCATTTTTAAGAATAAATAACCAAAGAAGGCGGAGAATTAATCGAAACATTCAAGAAATTTCATTTACTCAGTAGGACAACAGATCACTATGAAAAATCATATCAAATCTCATTCTTCTTTGGCTAATTCATTGTCTTCTGTGTGCAGTTCAGAAATTCTCTATGATATGAAGATCAAGCAATTTTCTATATTAAGTAGTAAAATTAGTGAGACAAACCAATAAATGTGCACATACTTAAATGTTGGCGTTGTAGAATAATCGCTTCTGATATTTGCATCCAATTTTCGTAAATCTTTGTTATCTGCCGAAAATGTACTCATTTATGCGTGTGTTAGTTAAGTTTTGGGGTGATGTATTGATTCTAGCGAGTTGTAGACAAATTTACAAACCTGGAAGAGATAACCTATAAATTATGTACAATTTGTTAAAGTGATGATTTTCTTCGCAGATTTTTATCTCGTGCTAATTGAAACTACATGAAATACACAGAAGATGCATTTGTTTTATATCAAAGCTCTCTTGACTTGCTATTCGGCAGAAATTCACATTTAAAAGAACTAATAAATTCAACAATGACAAATTCCTATGACAATAGATGCGGAACAATACTTCTCTTATTGCGGCTTGCTATCTATATAATTTTTTTTGCATTATTAATTGAAAATGTTTTTGGATTGATCGAGGCAATTGATAGATCCGGAAACACAAAAACTGTAACGAATTTTTATATTTGTATCACGGATGTATAAATACACATATTTTGAAAACAGTTATCTTGTTCCATAAACGATGTTAACAACTTTTGTGAATAACTGTGATTTCGTACTTATTCTTCACAACAATTCAGTATTACATCTCTTGATCAAAGAAAATGTTTATACACGACGTGTCATAAATTTAGTCACTATCATGTAAATATTCCTGACAAGTGAAGCTCTCTTCATGTTATGTCACAAATCGTTCATATGAAGACTTTTAAACAATCTTTTACTGCAAATATACATGTGATTTGAAGAAATATTTATTGTTTTATGGCCGTGTTCAAACCACACTTGGTGAACTTTCCTCTCCATAATTCCATGACCAGACAAAGTTCATAATAAGGATAAGAGGGCATTAATATGACACAGTGTCTGTAAAATTTTGTGTCAGACATGCCAAGATATTCAGTGTTCATTGAAATAGTTTCTGATTTATCACTGCCCCAGTGAACAAGTCTTGCCTCATGATTTATATTCTAATTTCTGTAATCGAAACCATTTAGAACAGATAAGCTAGCAAAAAGTAAATGGCAATGCTGCATTTACTTCGACAGGGAGACAGTTTATTACACTTGTACGTCAAAGCTAAGTTGACAGTCTTGTTACTGTCTGTGAGGGCTTAACGTGGGAAAGACGAAATGTCGAAGAGAAACGCATTTATCATAGTGTCGAGAAAACATATCTTTGTAAGACACATCATTTGTGGCAAGTTTTGAAACTCGTTTCCAAAGTGATCTCTGAACATGTCCTGATGTTCGAATTATCTCTTCCATGTTAGAGATATCCTAATGTAGATATTTATTGATATATGAAAATGTAACTGGCCGACGGACTGCCGGCCTAAGACTGCTTGTTAATAGATTAAGTCATATGAGTTCATTTATATGCACGAGATTCTGTTTTAGTATAAAATTATTCATTGATTGTAAACTGCTTTTTAAGTAACATTTCGATTTCTTATGCCAAAATTCTTGCATATTTCATAACGCCATTGGAAAGGAAAGCATCTTTTGTCTAGTCTTCTAGCGAGTGAATAAAAAACTGGTTTCGTACAAGGCAAAAATTGTCTTGCTAGCTAACTCTGAATTCAGCTATGGCTTGATTTTCTTCAATGATAACAAAGAACTCAAGTTTCAATCTGTCAAATACGAGGACTCTCCTTGGTTTTAGAATTAGTTGTGAATTCTTATCATAGAAAAACAAGGACAGAAATTCTAAAAATACTCTCTCTCTCTCTGTGACACATAGCAATTATGTTTTACTTGTATTCAAAAACAATGGCCATTAAAACTATACACAGATAGATTGCCGCTCTTAATTGACCTAGCTGGTCCATCATATTGTGATGCTAATGAAGGCTACATGAAGGGATGACCTTCTGAGTTCTACTTATTTTTATGCAACGAATGATTAGACATCAAAATCATTTTTATTCATATTCAGGTTTTTTTTAAACAACAGTTTATTCAAACTATTGCATATATTTGCTTCTCTCTGATGAATAGTCAGATAATTGACACAAGTACATCAGGGATAATCAAATGCGAGTAATCATGCATTTAAGATATGTAGTTGCTCTTTCAGAAAGATAACAAATCAAACATGACTGTCTAAGTATAGAAATATTGATCTTCTTTTACGCAGCAGTCAATGCAAACGTAAAACAGTTGGAATCGATCAACGGTTTACAGCTATCGCCTAGCTTCCAACCCGGTTGGGTTGGACAAGGTTTATTTTTATAAGAGATTTGATATTCGTAGCAGTTGTTTATATGTACACCACTTTGTATCTTCACTGATGCGCTAATTAGAACATTTTATCATGCAGCCGATTATGTTCCCCAGTACCTGGGAATTGAAATCCCAATTTTGTCCCTTGGGAAACGGGAAGGGAGTGGGTCGCTAGCTATAATTTTAAGATGCTCGTAATAATTGTCAGATGTAATGACAGCAGAGAAATCACATGCATTCTTGTAATGTATTCTTGGAATTGTGTTAGATTATTACATTAGCATCCATGGGAGCTAATATTTGTGGACCGTTAATCTGGGGAATTGCAAATCGGCAAATTTTGAGTCGAATCGAATCATTGAAAATTTTCATAGGCCTACTTTAGCTTATCGACTTACGGTTTGCATAGCCGAGGGATATTGAGGACCTCTCGGATCCCCCTTAACTTGAGTAACGAACAACCCTTCCAAATTGCAAGCACTGAAAAGCAGTTGTTAATTAATACAAAATTGGGTCACGTGAAAATTTTCGGGCTTGTTTCGAAAAAGGTACGACAGAAAACCTTCTATACTATCTACATATTTGACGAAAATATCATTTGAGTGCGAAATTTTACTGGCCTATGCGCTTAGCGTATTAGAAGCTTAAATTCATGGCCAAAATAATGCATGATCTACAAGGTCAACGCGTAGTTGCTGCTAGTGACTGAGACAGCATCATGATATGTAATCATGATAATTCAACAATTAGTATAGGGCGCACATGAAAAGTTTCCACCAAACAATTTGAGAATCACAAGGAATGGTTGAATAAATTTTACTAATGAACATCAAATCTTTTTAGTGCAATTTCTTTGTAAAACACAAAATGTACAATCACTTGATAATCATCACACAATAAGGTTCAAAAGAACAAGTTTCAAATTGCATATACTTTATAAATACTTTTTGACCTTCCTTGAGTCGCATATGTATACATGACTCCCTGAAAAATGTTGTCATTGTGCGCTGTCCCACAATAACATGATTCCTGCCACGACGCAAAAAATATGATTCTTTCAGTGGTATCAGTATTCAGTACTACTTTTCAAACGCATCCAATGATAGGAATTTGTTTAAGTTTGGAAGTTAGTGACATAACCCAATCACACGATAGATCAATTCATCTGAAGATAGAACATTTATTTCAATATTCTTAAGACAGAAGCAATTTCAATTATCTACGCAAACATTATCGACAACTGTTAATACAGTCAAAAGTACGATCATCGCAAAGTTAAGTTGATGACAAAAGAAAGCATGCAGAAATGAACGCAGTGTACACTTTTTGACCTCGGGATTCAAAATATCAAATGTCAAGATTAGCAATGGCGCAATTTTACAAATATTTTCAATATTGTAGTTTACTATGCGTGATCTTTGAATTAAGATGTTTTATTTGCTGGGAGATGAGACAGTGCCCTGCATCAGAAGACATTATGCTAGGTATGCAACCAGGGTCTTTTGGTGCTTAATTCTGAAATATGATAGCAAACAGAGTCATGCCACTGAATTTGCAACGCCAAAGTTTGTGAAGCATTCTTTCGCACCCTTCTCGTTATTAGTTCGCGATCGCCAGCACAAGTTTTTGCAGGGAAAGAGACCGAAAGTGAAATTTCCTGAGAATTATGTACACCTTATGGCTATTACGAATCTGCTAGTCTGCCGAGTTCTACCGGACTCCTGCCTTCATCCAACAGAAAAGAAAAACACATTAATAAATTTACTCATTACAAATTATTTATAAATTTTTAAGTTTACAAAAAAAAACACATTTATAAATAAAATGTGTCAGAGATGTGGCGAGGTCATGATAATGAAACGCGCTATCTATTTGATGAATATGATATGTAATTCAGTTTAATGTCCTTTGCATAAATAATCTTTTCTCCAGTGCCAAAATTCCCGACCGTCTTCATCCTAATCTATAGGCAGGCATACATATGACTAGCCTACTTAGATCAAACGAAGTTGGTCGGAATTGTGGTATTTTTGGAACTTATCCTTGAGTGCTGTTTTGGTTTCAATATTTGCCACTTCATTTTTTTTCTTTTACCATAAAGCTGATTTGCACATTTGCTTCCATCTCATGCCTCAAACAATTTGAATCTGCTTTTGTCTGGTCTGAACAGTCAATTTTCGCAGCCATATGGATTCCTTTTGAGATAGAGACGTTCCTTCAGTAGGATATTTTCAACTAGCGCATATTGCATTTTTTGTTAATCCTGCCGTCGTTTAGCTAACCGTATATCTTCTAATATACGCTGGATCTCTAATAGATGCCGGATCTCCAATATACGCCGGGTCTCTAATAGACGCTGAGTCTCCAGTAAACGCCGGGTCCGCAGCAGATATCCGATTTTGAGGTTTCGAAACGCCTACACATGGACTGGCCTACACGAGAGCAGTAGTCTGAAGTACATTCTCTGACCTCAACTACTAAGTTTTTGCATCATTGGTTTGCATGGATTCAGGTTTTTTGATTCTGATTGGATTGAATTTTCCCTACGATGGAACAGCGAGAAACGAGGCTAAGGCACGATATTGATTCAATCGCTACCCGTTGATATGGATTTAATACCTAGTGTACATTGGCGAAGCTCATTGTTTCGATGGACTGTTTGATCGGTTCTCATGTACTGACTTGGACAAGCTTGTTTTTCTTACTACAGGCTTACTGGAGCATTTCTGATTGAGGCAAAAAGCAAGATTAATAAACGCCGGGTCTCCAATCAAACACCTGGCTAAGATCTTATCGAAAAATAAGCGTCGGGGCGTTTAATAGAAGATAAACGGTAAGCATTTTTATCAATGGATCATCACGATTTAGGCAGAAAAAATAACAGAAAATTTGGTAATTACGCAGTATCCTTGATAATTTCTCAAATCCATTTGATTAATATGACAGATTATTTAACATCCTATCTACTGTTACTATATTACTGTTTGTCCAACAGTTTTGGCAATACTTATGACTTACGAATTTATTGCCACCACATCACATAAAGCTGCTGTGTAGCTGGAAAATGTACCACTTTCCGGGAAATAATCACAATGCAACAATTCCTTATAGTAACGAAAAATCCTTGCGAATCAATTCATCCATCTATACATGCAACATGCAAAACATGAAATCTCATCTTAAATGATTGTTCATTGGTGGTTCTTTATTGTTTCCTCAATTTGAAGTTTGGCTTCGTTTGCTGTGATTTACTTTCTTTGCTATTTCATGATTATGAAAACTACACAAGTAGCATAAATTCATGCATAAATTTTGGTGACATAATCGTTGAAATTTTATTCTTGACCAGAGAATGTTTAAATTAAACGATGATTACTTGTTACTTATCAAGAAAAAGTAGTATGTTAGTCTTGTAAGATATTATTAGTTACAGATTATGAAATTAATTTTTTTCTAATTGTGACGAAAATATCTTATACAGCTGCTCATTATGGCATTTGTTATTTCATGATATAACAATTCATGCACGATAGTACCAATTGCAATACCACTTATGTAGTCCTACTTCCTTCCATCTTTGATTCATCATGCCTAGGACATTGAAATCGAACGATTTTTTGCAAATTTTGATGAGAACGAATACATGATTTCTGATTTTTGGTAAACTATAAGAACGAACGATTGGGATCAAGCAAAATCTCATTGCAAAATGAGCAATATAATGTACGGCAAAAGAACATTGAAATCATTTAAGAGATGACTATTTGGATGCTATTAGTCACATAAAATCAAGTGATTTAATAATGACATTCCACTATCTATCCTGAGCTAATTTAATAAAATTAAGTATTCTTGCAATATCCCCGTAGCAACAATTGTTTATTTTCCTTTTTCAGTGTACTCGTCGAATGTATCTTTTGTACTTTGTAATTATAGTGAACGAGCCGGGAGACTGGAGCTCTAGCAAATACATTTTTCAGATTTTTCTTGAAACAAGATTCTTCTATTCAGAATGCGTTGCCACCTGAATAATCTTCGGCACTTATCCCACTGTCTACATTCCTGACAACGAAAAGAGTCAGAGAACGTCAGTTTCCATGATGACAACAATGACTCAACAATGTGATGATATACGGAACGGATTTTTAAAGAAATATGCAGAGTGCTCATGCGCAGTTGCAGACGGATTAGAGACATCTGGCTACATCCAGCAACAAATTGAGCATTTAAAGGGTTTTATATTAAAGCATTCTCTACATCAGGGTTCCAAAAGTATCGGGAATCGTCCCGAAGTCTGATTGGGACAGAAATATGAAAGAACCTCTTGAGAACTCGTGTGCATGAACGTTTTGGGCATAGGGCATTTTACCATCCCAGAATTCATACAGTCCAAATATTGAAATTCCCGGATTGATTCAATTTCTGTTGGGCCTATTCCGTATAGTATGTATGTAAATATCATATACTCTATGGCCTCATGTGACACTTATGTTGCATTAACATCATTACGATTATCCACATGTTTTTCTTCCCTAGAAAGACGGTATAAATCACAAAAAAGTGAAAGAGTGCATTCATTTCACTGGCTTACACATGACTACCGTGAGATGTCAAAAAAGGAGAAAATGATGTTTGCTTGTTGAAAACTTGCATGTTCTCAACAAAATGTCGAAAACTTTTGCCTTTGCAGCCATATATCTCCACTAGGTTCCGAGGGGCATCGAGATACAAGGAGCCCCTCCCCCCTCCTTAGTTTCTAAAGCAGTGATATGAATGGCACAAAATTTTCAACTAAATGTACAACATATTTCGTGTGTGACTTTTATGACTGGGCTATTCATTTGCACTATAGCTCACTGATCCTTTCATTATAAATAGTTTCAAAAATTATAAATCAACAATTTTTACAAATATTTAAAATGTCAAAAATTTGGCCGGATTTTAGCTGTAATTAATCTAAAAGACAGAAACTATGATGCTAACGGCACCAAATGTGATTCATGAGACCGAATTGCTATGTGAATACGACTCATAAATGAGAACATGAAGCATGACCGATTTTCTGTGATCTTGCCAACATATCTGTAAAACAAAATTGTGCAATTCTAATTAATAGGCATCGGATGAAGGAATGTCAAAAATCGTTCGTTTCAGATACCGGTGCCTTTTAGGTTCCAAATATCTCAAAATTTCTCTATGAAGTTGGCAAAATATGCATAATCTAATATTCTGCTCTATACCTATAACATGCCATTCAACGCTCGTAAAAACAGTTTGCAACAACAATCTTTCTCAGCTTCTCTTTGGAAAAAAAATGGTAACGCTAACCAATCAGCACACTTTCAAGCAGTGGCGTAGCGTGCTACCAGGCCATGAACCTTCGCTCGGGATTGGAATACTATTTCTATATCAAACATTTTTCATGATACAACATTAATATTTATAAAAGATTAAGCCGGTCAGCCACTCACACGTCTGAAATTTTGATGCCTTGTCTTGTATATTCCTTATTTCTTACACTGTGTGTGCTTTCAAGTTTTATATCAGATACTGGCCTACCTTGCCTGACGACTGCCGTCTTTTCAACCCCTTCGGACGAAAGGGGTGGTTATAAAGCTCATCTACACTAGCGTCATATCAATCACGTAAAAACAAATTATGAAAACCTACCGAATCTGATGTTCGAGTCAGATGAATTACTCTGCACTCATTGGCGAACGCTGATAATCTGATCGCAGACTTTGTCTGAACGTCATAGTCTGCTGTTGGTTAATGTATGACCTCTCTGAAAAGCAACGAAGACATTGACAATTGCACTGCCTTCCCTTTCTATATTTAGGCAACGCGCCTCGATCAACAATTGCAGATTCTGCCAATGAGACAAGTAGGATTTCATTGCAAAAATTGGAGAAGGTAAAGCACTTTGTCCATCGACGGGAGAGCCGAGATTGGCGCGGGCGTGCTGTCTCCAAACATCAATGCTTCGCTTGAACTCACCACTACCGTGTGTTGTTTGATTGTTCGAAGAAAACAGCAGTGATTCAAGCGGTAAAAATTTCCACTATGAGCGTCTGATATTGAGACGGAAAGCTGCACAGCTGTCATGAGAAGCTATCAAATTTAAATGAAATCTAATGAATGAGGACACTTTCATTTTTGTAAATGTTGGCAAATTATTTTTGAGTATGCGCTGAAGGCCTCACAGGTACGGAGAAGACGTCACTGCTTTCAAATATGGAGTCTTCTCTCCCAATCAGAACTGGTGACAGAACATAATTGTAGCCATGATATTTCAATAAGTCTAACGCTGATCAGAATAGAAGAAAGATTGCTCTCACCTTTAATTACTGTCAGTGAAATTCGTAGAGTGTCGGCGCCATGTACTTCTCTCCCTTTCTCTTTACGGAAATTGAAAAATCGTTATCCTGACATAAATGAGTTTCTGATAGACACATAATATCGGCCTCCTCATTAACATCTATCATGCGATCTGACTTATCAATTTTTTCGTCATTTAGTCCATAAATGTTCACATAAATTACTGTTAGAACTTGATTGCGTTCATTAACTTACTTATCATAATTTATTGCATCACATTCAATTTCAATATCAGTACATTTATCTTTACCGCTATTTAATTCATTCTGTTTCTCATCCCCTCATATTCTTCATCAAACATACCCATGTGAGGCCTGTATAGGAGCCGATTGCCATCGTGATGGTGGTCTGTCATTGTTTGGAATGTAACCTCTTTCGCCATTTCTGCTAATAACTGGGTACTGTTCTTCTCCTGGGGTGTTCTGTGGAGGTCTTCGATCTTGCCAGTAGATGCTCTCATTTCTTCCATAGATTCTTTTATAAATTTCTATTTTGGTCTTTTCTGATATTGACTTCTCTGATTGTTGCTACTCTTTTCAACAGTTGTAGCATGATGGGCGGGCGGTTGTAGTTGTTATAGGGATATCTTTTCTGACGTTGATACTACTTTTGCTGTTGTTCTTGTTGTACCACTCTCTCTCTCTCTCTCTCTCTCTCTCTCTCTCTCTCTCTCTCTCTCTCTCTCTCTCTCGAATACTAATAATATCATATGTCCTATAGTCAATAAGTTATATTGCAGAACCGCGGAAGTAGTATATTTATGTAGTTGTTCTAATTGCAATAGTCGCTATGTTGGGCAGACTTCTAGACCTTTGATGCGCAGAATCATGCTTGAGTTTTTCGTAACAAGAATATTTATTGCTCGTGCCCAGCCGAACATTTTAATACCCCACCGTGTTCAACAGATAATTTTCTTTTCTGCGACTTAGAAATGTGCAAGACTGAAATAAAGAGACTTTAGATGGAAAATGTTTGGATCAATAGATTAGACACTGTTAGCAACGGTTTGAATATCGCATTAAAAGTTAATACATCAGCTGAAACTAAATTAATCCTGCCACTTAGCCATTGTTCTGATCGCCTTGCTGATACGATTTATGTCATTTGCTCAGGAATTACTAAAACTACGAGAGTCTTTACTAAACATAGAAATCTTAAACAACAGTTATCGAGTAACTAATGGTGGCATTTAGCTTCAACATGCAAACTGTCAGTTGCATCATCTCCATCGATTTGATCCTCATTCAGTAAATGACTGTACATGAACATTTCAATCAATCATTGTAAATATTCTGAACATTTTTCATGTAGCTGCTCATCAGCATCTGCATCCATAATCATTCCATTTTTTATACAATAAAGTATCGGGATTGACAAAGACCGCGAAACCCGGATCTCGAACTTCACAATTCTTTTTCTTATTGCCGACCACAGTGCGAGTGGCACGAGGGAGGGCAGTCAACCTTCTCTCCCTCTTTCTCTCTACTCTTCATTGCCCGAGCCTGTGTGATTTGCTTATTTTCACTCGAAGAATGGAACTGAGATTTCTTCTATCGAACCCGGTCTACCCTCCAGACCAAACGACTTCCCAGTGAAATCATGGTCAATGATCCTATGCAAATGTCGCAAGAACATCTTTGCAAGGCGGATTCTCACAATCAAACAATTTTCTCCATCCACAATACTCGAATGAAAACCAGCGCAATCAATTGCCCCGCCAATACCGAAATACAAGGCATCATCTACGATCCGGACCATCACGATCTACAGCAATTCCTCTGAAAGTCCCAAGGATTTTTTTCATGTTGATCGAATGATTTCGTGATCTTTAAATGCTTTCATTATTTACACTGCCTTGAGAAGACCCCAGTTTTAGTCCCGAGCTAGCGTGAAGTTGTGCAGGGAACGAGGTAGTACATAAAACTTTCACATAGCATAGTACACCTCTAACCTACTGCAAAACTTCGCGTCTGCCGGATCAGATCATTTGCTTGTCAGAAATAGAGAGGATAACACAATCCTATGTATTTCCAATGGTAAAATTGTGACATTTAAGGTGTTGACTCCATTTTTTCGAATTTTTGCTCATAAAAGTTACACAAATTGGTATTTTGTTGAACTGGTTATTATAGAAATCATCTACAGATCATGATCTTTCAAATGAGTTATCATTCAGTGACAGAGGATGAAGTAAAGTGTACAAACAGACACTTTTCGTTAAAGTATATCAACAATTTTCCTGAAATTTCTTTGTTAAAATTTGCAGTTACACCAACGAAAAGTGTCTGTTTGTGCACTTTACTTCATCCTCTGTCGCTGAATGATAACTCATTTGAAAGATCATGATCTGTAGATGATTTCTATAATAACCAGTTCAACAAAATACCAATTTGTATAACTTTTATGAGCAAAAACTCGAAAAAATGGAGTCAACACCTTAAATGTCACAATTTTACCATTGGAAATACATAGGATTGTGTTATCCTCTCTATTTCCTAAAAGCAAATGATCTGATCCGGCAGACGCGAAGTTTTGCAGTAGGTTAGAGGTGTACTATGCTATGTGAAAGTTTTATGTACTACCTCGTTCCCTGCACAACTTCACACTGGCTCCCGGACTATTTCCTTCTAAAAGACAATTTCAACCATCTCAAAATTTCGGCATTTATCAACGAAACTTTCAAGGATATCGCCAAACACCTTGCCAATACATGGGCCAAAAATCTTCAAAGTGCACAGAAAACATGCCATTCCAAAGTCCGCGACGAAATAACGAACCAGATGCGGTTAAATGCTATCCAAACTGACGTCATAGCAAAGTCCTTCAAAACTGCTACCAATTGGGAAACAAAAATGCTTGGTCAGAGACTCGCAGCAACCGTCCTCGACAAAACAATTGACCACATCCAAGATGCCCAACTAATTAGTGATGACTCCAATGATGAATCTGATAGCTGAAGACAACGGGATACTCATCCATCGTGAATATCAACGATGCGCAAACCAGTTCAGAGGCTGCTCCAATTGACCTGAATAATGAGCGCGAAGGGGGCGGGTTGTCAAGCTGAACAAGGACAAGAGTCAGAGAACACAGTAGCAGACACCGCCGAATCCTCATCAAACGGTTTACCAACACCATCTCCGTCATCCACTCAGAACCAAGAGAATGCTATTAAAGCAAATCCAGCTCCAAAGGCTATATCCAAGAAGAGACAATTACAAATTTTCGGCAGTTGAAAATGAAGGCAACACAAAACAACCGCTTCATCATTGAATCGTGAGACCTTTCGACTGACTCTATTCATGCGATTACGTCGGGGAACAAGAGCAAACAAGAAATGGACATTATATACAAACAAAGTCAATGGTAAGTGAAAAGAAATCAATGCCATGGAGGGGCAAGTGTCATCATTGTTTGTTTTTTGAGCACATATCACTGAACGGATCTGATGAATGAACATTGCTTCCAGGTATGGTAGTAGCATTGGATGCCGTGACGTTGCAACATAGAAATAGATTGTCTATCTGAAGTTGATTAGAATGGAAATTGACTCAAGGTCGCGGCACATCCGGGGGAACTAAGTCGGGGCAGGAACCACCAATGAAAAGCTCACAATTGCACATGTGACTGATTCTAAACTAATGATTCAGACGTTGGCAAGTGTATCTAAGTAAAAATGCGTGCGATTTTTGTGCCGATATTGTGTATGCATGAATCTTCATTTCCGTTCTAGAGATTTCATTGTTATCTATTTCTATGCGTTGCAACCCCTGTGAAATATGAATGCTTTTGTCTGTTTGTTGCAAACGATCATACGATCAAACGATCGCCCATGCTGGAAGCTGCTCGTCAGCACGTCTCTGGAGCCATCTCTCGGTGCGACCAACGTAACTGTCAACACCACAGAATTAAATATTTTGTTTATCTGCTTCGGTTTGCTAGAAGTGTGATTTATTCGAGATCGACGGCACATCGAGGAAATTAGTAAGTGGACAAAAAGGAATTCCTAGTACCTTACAGAGGTAGGAAAAAATGTCGTGAGTCGCTTGCGGATTAGTGTGAGGTTCCAGCAAAGTGCTTCGATTGCAACAATTCCTTCAGATTCGGAGATTTCAGATCATTGCGCACAAATTTTCTCCATAATATTGGCACTTCCGATCATTATTTTGATACGATTTGCAGGCGTGCGAAAATAGGTTCACTTGATGTTTTCACATCCTCTCCTCGACATTTCTCACTGCATAGTGCATACACTGAATCGAATGCTAGCCAGACAGCGACGTGTGTTTTGATGTGTGCGAAATGATATCACAGCACACAAGCCTCTCTCATTGACTCTGGTGTCGTCTGCCAACAGCTTATTGTTTGCCATTCCAATAGCAAGCTATGCAAAAATTATCAATTCGAGAAGGAGCAAGTTGTCTAATTATGTGATGTGCGATTTCTATATTAATTAAGGTTGGATACAATCCTTCCATTTCAGGAAACCGAAGACATCGCAGATGGATCCAATTCTGTGGTCACTGCAGTTACATTCAAATTTGTAGACAATGTTGGACGCACACAAGTCGGACTGAGATGTAGCTGATGGTGAAGACGATTCGTGGCTCAACAGCAGGAAATGCCAGGTCGGTTGCTGCTCGCACTCTGCACTTAACGTTGTAGGAGAATCGCTCCCTCAAGAAAGGAACAGACAGGTTAACGTTTTTTGAGGTAAACAAAAATTGCGTATTATATGTAAATAATAGTATCAATGACTTCAATGTGCATAACTATCTGAACATTGTGTACATATAATACGCAATTTTTGTCTAATGATGAGCGTTTCTCTCAGAAAGACGGCGTAGCTATGGAAAGCCCATTAGGCCCGATTCTAGGCGATATTTTTATGGGTTGTATAGAGCATTTCCTATTTCATGACACTGCCACTAAACCCGTTAATTATTATCGCTTTGTTGATGATACCTTCGCCGTTTTCAAGTGCGAATCGGATATTTCCAAATATCTTGAATAGTATACATACTTGCTTGCGAAATGTCTGATTGTAATGAACTCTCTTTTTTCATTAGCAAGAACGATGATTTCATTAGCAAAAACTTCTATCGTAAGCTGTCTTGGTCCGGCTTGTATCTTCATTTTTGCAGTTTCGTCCCAGTCGCGTGCAAGAGAAATTTAGTACGCAACCTCTTCGACAAGGTCGCCGTGGGTATGGGGATTCTGTGGGGATACCCATGGGTATGCTAATACTACAAATAGCTCAGATAAAATTATTTGTGATATAATGAAGCTTGCGTGATAAATGCGATTAATCATTATTAACCTAGATTTTAAACTAGTTGCGATATAGAAGACCTGTTGGTGAGCCCACAAAGCAAGACACATGAAAATGTTGAATGATTTTCTTTGATATATGGACAGTGTGATATAGATTTCTTACACCAAGCCATCTACTCGCATTGCAGTCATAGCTATAATGAAAGCTCAGATTTTTCACTTGTCCGCGACTTGTCAGAACTTTCATTGTCATCTGATAGGCATCCTTAACATGCAGATTTAAGTGTACCTCAATAAATGGTTCATTGTTCGGCATTTCATCACCATACACAAATGGGTCAACATCCTCCAAGTTATTCTGCAATAATTCGGTGACCTGAGTGGTCGAGAAAATAAGGATGATTTTCATCGAAGTCTATATCTATAATAGTAGATTAGATTGATTCAAAGCTTTTTCCTTCACCACCTGTATATAGTCGATTTCTACTTCGAAACAATTCTAGACTTGAGATGCATAAAGACCAAACTCGCTTGATATTTCACTTCTTTATTGGCATTGATGGAGGTAGAATTATCAATGATTGTTACATTAATTTAATAAACGAATATTTAACGGGAATATTTACACATATGAACATGGCATGCTCCACTGAGCAATAAACGATGGCTATAACACACATTGGTAGACCGCAAAAATATAGTGAAGGCCTACGTAAGAATTTTTGACAGGTGAATTGTTTGTGAGAGTGACCATTGTGAAGTACTGGCAGTGGATAGTAACATATGAAACATTCTGGCACATCACAGAACTAGACACCCTGTTTCTTCTCGAATTGATAATTCGTGCATCGCTTGCTATTGGAAATGGCAAACAATAAGCTGTCAGCAGATTCTTCCAGCAATCGAAACAGAAAAACAAAATATTTAATTCTGTGGTGTTGACAGTTACGTTGGACGCACCGAGAGATGGCTCCAGAGACGTGCTGACGAGCAGCTTCCAGCATGGGCGATGCGAAGAAGTGTAAGACCAAGGTCGTCTGCTGAACCAAGCAGTGCTGTGACAAGGCACGTGATTGGCTTCCGATCGTTTGCAACAAACAGACAGAGGCATTCATATTTCACAAAGGTTGCAACGTCACGGCATCCAATGTTACTGCTATACCTGGAAGCAGTGTTCATCCATCAGATTCGTCCAGTGCTATGTGCTCAAAAACAAACAGTGATGACACTTGCCGTTCCATGACATTGAGCGGCTTGTAGCGGCTTCAACTGTTCAAGTTAATTGTTTCCTTTGGGTAGGCCTATCAATCAAGCAACTGACATTTTTGTTTTAGCTAGTACTATCATTAATAATCAGTAAGTGATTCTTTTTGAGAACAGAATTTAAATGGAATATATTTAAATATTGAGTTGCTTCCTCAGTTGAAGATGAGAACATATTTGAATAATTCAAATTCTACTCATCATTATCATAATATTACTTATTGCGTGCATGCATCTCAGGTTTATTCCATGCTTGCATATGGAATTGGGGAGCTGTAATGATGATCATGGATGTGAACTGCGCTTGCTGATGATTCCTGATTTTGGATAAAATAGCAGCTATTCAGATCTTGTTCCATTTTCACTTAAGGGTGCGTAAGTTTTCTTTGGAACTTGCAGAATGTACAAATATCCTAGGGAAAATTGTGGAAACAGCTATTCCAACAACTACAGCTTCGTCTACGACGAAAAGGGTCTCCTCCGCCTGCACAGCAGTAAAATAAAGTACAATATCAAAAGCAAACTTTGTTCCTAGAAAGGATAGTTAATTCCAAATTTTTGTGCCCAAGCTACACTGTAAACTGCACGATACCAAAGCTACTTACGAAACCGATGTACAAAAGGAGAATAACAAAATTTGCGAAAGCACTATTGTTCCTGCTCATACACTACGAAAGCGATTGGCTTTCCTACTGGATTACCTTAATTATCTAATAGGAAAGCTAATCGCTTTCGCAGTGTATGAGCACGAACAATAGTGCTTTCGTACATTTTGTAATTCTCCTTTTGTACATCGGTTTCGTTTTGAAAATCAGCCAGCTTTCGTAATCTACAATTTACAGTATACTCATTATGGCAGAGCCTTCTAAACTCTACGCTTCACTTTAGCTATTAAGTCATTTATGCTGACACATACACAGTTCGGAAGCTTATTAGAACATTTGAACTCATTCTTGATCGAAAATATATTTCCCTTAAACAAATTATCAGATTACTACGAGAGGATATGCAGCAAAACTTCATAATTACAGTTCAAGCTAACTTAGGGAACACGGTCGCCTAAATACCCAAATTTGCCAGTTAGCATATAGCCAAATGAATGCGGTAGTTGATAACATAAAAATGAAATGCATGTAAGATAAACAAGAATATGTGAGCATGCTTGTAAGCACATTCTCTTACTATTCAATTTGTAATACATATTTAATTAGTAACCTGGCGCATAACCTTAGAACTACAAGAACTTAAGCCCTGCAGTGCTCTTTGAGATATACCCTTGGATGCGTGGAACAAAAGTCATCAAAGTGAGCATCAATGCGAGCGACAGTGCTCTTAGAGTGCGTAGGCTTACTCCTGAATACTGTATTGAGCGTATAATCCTAAAGTGCCCTCTCGAGCAAAATGGCTGCCTAGTAGAAATGCCTTAAAAATTTCCATGCCAAGGACAAGTATCCTCATGCCAACCGCTTTTTGTTTTGGGTGGCTTTGCTGATAATTACTCAGAAACCAACAAATCCAACGTCCAAGTATTAAATGATTGTATTGCAAATTAAAATAATTATCAATGTAAAGACGAGTGCCTGTCTATCATGCCTCCTGATCCTTTTATTGTTGACAACGATGTTCTTTCACCCAGTACTAAATTGTCACTCAGTCGAATTTTTGACACTTTTTTGAGTTCTTGTTCAAGTTAATTGGCAGCATGCTGTCCAACACTGTTATTCTCAATAGAAATTTTCAACCTAATTCCTATACATACAAATTGCTTTCTAAAACACCAACATTTATACCAACTCCCAAGATTTGTCCTCACAAAAAATCAGATTAAACGTTCAGGATTGTTCGCAAATTACACTGGCAGTTCTCTTATAAGTATTTCCAGACCAAAGACTAAATCCAAACTCAATAATCGCGTTGTCACCACTTAATCAAATAAATGGCTCCCTATAGAACTATTGCATCCAAATATATTATAAAATCTACAATGATTTTTTCGGCATTTGATTCGATACTGTATAATTGCAACTCATGCTATCCTCCAGACAATTTGTGTCCTAATGAGGTGTCTGAAATTGAGAGACTTAACCAGGCCGACATTGTGATACGGTCGGCTGATAAGGGTCAACGATGGACTATTGTTTCTAAAAAACGCATGTGATCCATATGCAGCTCGAACTCATAGACATTAAAACGTCTGATTCCGAAGCGAGACAATACTTGATTTTTATAAAGAACTCAACAGTGAAAAGTACTCAAAGATAAAAGAAAATGCCAGGAGAGTTGCTTGTATGTTCAGAAGTACGTATATTTGTGAGTCTACATTTTCATTGTTGAAACTGACAAAGTCAAAATTGAGGTCGCGTTTATGTGACAAAAATTTGTCAAATTCACTGAGAGTCGCCACCTCGAATGTTGAGCCAAATTTGGTAAACTTGGCCAGAGATAAGAAATGTAACACTTCTCACTGACTTGAAATTGTTATTTCATGTTCAACAATACATTTTAGCTGTACATTTTGCGCTCTTTCTTTTTCTACATGTACCGAATCTAGTAATATCGTGGTAGCTATACATAATGCTACATATGCACGTACGTTTATTTGTAGTAGAGGATTTAAATTATATTGCAAGTGTATTATTATTTATGAAATCAATCTAAATGTGCTTCTGTATTAATAATCTCTAAAGTTAATAATCATTGTCACTTTTATATATGAATATCATGCCCATTTTTAATGAGATATCAAAATTTTGTTGACCTACCTATTGTTGATCAACCTATTGTTGACCTAAGGCCTAAATTATTTAATTATGTATTTATCATGTTTGAAAATATACATATATGTGGCCCGCTAGATATAGTCAAGAGAAATGTTGGCCAGCCTCGAAAATAAGTTGTGCACCCCTGTTTTAAAAACTTTAGAGAGACTTGAAGGAACTTAACACCTTAGAGTTTAGATGCAATTTTTACTCAAAATCTCAGTTTCTAAATTTCACAATGAAAAACATTATATAAGTGGGCGTTTTGTTGTTTTGTGCAGAACTGAATAGGTTTAGGTAATTTTTCGTCCATGCCGATATACTTAGACGCATATGTGAACAAAAGATGCAATATCTAAAGGAACGATTGCGTTTTGCAGTCATGGTAGCCTATGAATGTCCACCATTGATGAAAAGTGCCTGCATGCAGGCATTTTTCTTCACTTTACTCAACTTGAGACTTGAGTAAACATAGCTGTTTATTAGATGATCTTCATAAAGTAGGTAAATACGACGGCAATCAGTTATACATTTCAACTCCTACTTTGAATGTCTTTCAGGGATTGAGCATTTTTTTATTTTCAGACAATTTTTGTAATTATTTCAAAATATTCTATAATTATTAATATATAGAGAAAGCCTTTTAGCGAAGCGATGATGTGATACTTGCATTTGAGGATTAGTAAAGTATGATGGGGCTATATAATTGAAGCTATTAAAATTCTCCTGTGAATTTTGCTGAGACCAAGATATGTAAGTAATGTTTATTTTCTAAAGCAACTGGGGATTACGTTTGTTTATCATTGTTTATGGCATTGTGATGCAACTCAATATTTAATTATTCTACTTACCCTATGTCATATCTCGCAGAGATCGTCTTTAATGACGTGTTCTATGCATTCAATTACTAGAATCTTTCGCAAGGAGAAGAGCATGCGTTTGTGTCAGGAAAGCTCATTTCCTAGCCAATATATTAGCGCTCGTTATGACAGACATGCTGGGAAACCGAACAAACTATCAAACTGTCAATATCGTGCCAAAAAATCACAAAGCTGTTTGGCCTCACGACGATATGCATCCAGGGAGACCCATTGTATCAGATTTTAATTCTGTAAGCCGGAATGTCGCATCCGCTTAAGGCTATTTTCTTAAACCTATTGCCCAAGACTATTTTTTATTCATACTTATTTGACTCCAATCATGCAATAGCAATATTGAGGCAAGCCACTGTTCCGAATAACAGTATCCTATTCACTCTCGATGTAGAATCCCTAGAAGCACCGGTTGATCAGACAGTTGAAATCATATTAGTAAATCAGTAATTATACGTAAACTTGATAAATCTAGACCTGATCTAACAATTTTAGCATCATTGAGATTATTGCTTAGTAATAATGATTTTCAATGCAATTCCACATGCTGGCTTCAACCTTGTGGGAGGAGGAGTATTTTCTGGATTATTATACGACATCTTTATGGTTTGTTGGGAGTCAGATGCCTTGAAATGCTACCATATTAGGCCTCCTCTCTGGATCCGGTTTCAGGACGACATCTTTGGCATCTTGTCTGGCAACAAAAATGAATTTCTGGAATTCGTTGATCTTTCAACTGCACAACATGGTGACATTAATGTTTTACCCAACAGAGGTAGAATTCAATTTCTCGACCTTGAAATATATAAATTTGGTAACGTTCTGAGGTACCGCATTTCCTTCAAAGAAACAGATTCTCACCTTATATTAAATCTTACTTTCAGTACCTTAATCGGTGCCCTAATCATACTTTCATAGGTGTGATTTATAGCCAAACTTATAGATTTGCAACCGAATCGTCAACTAGAGACGATTTTCATAATACCTTGAATTTGGTTAAGCCCGTCTGGCGCAGTCAGAATTATTCCAATTCTTTTTTGAGAAAAACAACTAAATCTGTGCTAACCAATACTAGCCAGAATCTTAGCTGGAATCCAGGTTTCAAGCCCTGTTCCACTGCAACATGTAAAGTTTGCCAGTTCTCAAGCAACGCCGACACAGCTAATTCGAATACTAATAATGTCATGCAAAGTAAGATACTTCTACGGTAAGAAAACTAAAAGAAAAGGATGGAAACAGCTCAAAACTTCAAGAAATTACTTCTGCCATTACAACCATTCATCAAAATTTGTGCGGGTACTTTGCTTATATAATGAGCTTCAAGGATCAAACGTTATTCAAAATTGTTCAAAATTATTCATAATTCGCAGGACATGGCGCTAGTCAATAAGTTAGATTGCAAAACCGCTGGAGCAGTTTATTTGATTAGTTGTTCTAATTGCAATAGTCGCTATGTTGAGCAGACTTCTGGATCTTTGATGCGTAGAATCATATTTCAGCTATTCGTAACAAGAATATTAATTACTCAAACCCAGCCGAACATTTTAATATTCTACCGTGTTCATAGGATAATTTTCTTTTCTGCGGCTTAGAAATGTGCAAGACTGAAACAAAGAGACTTCCGAGAGAAAATGTTTGGTTCAATAGATTAGACACTGTTAACAACGGTTTGAATATCGCCTTAAGTGTCAATACATCAGTTAAAAAATTAGAAGGCCATAGTTGACCGCCGTGTGTCAACATGCAATCATTTCGACAATCAAATGAAGAGGAAAAAGAAACAAATTTTTCACGGTGAGAAATTTGTGAACATTGAGACAAATTATGAATGTCCTTCAGTGGACACACATTTTGCTAAACTTGGAAACATTTGCAAAGATAGGGACAAATTTTCCAGTAAAAAATGTTGTTTACATATCCTTGCCATATTGATGTACTTTTCTCTCTCCTGAAGTAATTTGGTTCACCCCGTCCCCATAATTCAGGGTTAATTTTGATTCCTGACGACTGCCATACCCATCCATCTTTCACGGTTGCAGCATCATCTCGTTGGAACCTCCTAAACGAATTTGAAATCTTGATGAGATTTGACTGGGGATCATTTTCCGAATTGCACGTAGCTCTTCCAAACTGCTGATTTCTGCCAACTTTCCACCTTTCCTTTTACAACCAGCTAAAGCAGCTTGCCAGTTGGCTCTCTGATGTACCAATAGATATCGATTATATTTCCACTTCAAGTTAAATGATGACGGACAAACAAAGGAGCGCTCCAAGATCCACAAGTTCACCATCAATTGGGAGGATTTTGATATTGTTGACCAGACAAAGTCAAAGCTATCCATCTTTTCGATCATATGACAGACCTGATTAGAATCATAGTAAATTGCAATGCACCGAGGGGATTCCAAAAGACAAGACTTAGCACAATGTCGGGATGATTGAGAATCCTGTACTTGACTGAACATTGTCGCTCTTTGAAGATAATTCTGCTGAACTTCGAACTTCGTAAGACAGGTATAACCGGCGCAGGATCGATAGTTAGAAATGGCTTCAAAGATTGACAGATAGAACAGCAGCTTCATGTCGTGCTGGGAGGTGATGAGCTCCAACTTTTGATATTGATCTCATTTGCTTTCTTGAGATGTATTTTCCACATAGCGTCTTCTTTGACAAACCTATCTCCTTTTTTAATCTATTTCCTTTCCCTATTATCCTCTAATTCTCCATCACTGTGCATCATGTCAATTTCCCTCCTTGTGGAGACTTCATACATTGTACTGTGTCTTCTTCAAAGCACGCGATTGCAACACTTTAAAGCTGATTTAAGTGACTTGAATAGTAGAGAAATATTGGAGTAATTAAGAAATTATGCAGTCCAATCTTTCACTTCAAAGTTGGTGTCCTCTTTTAGGAGACTAAACGCTTTACAAAATATGAAGCATGTTCAAAAATTAAAGATCACACTATTTCACTTTGATTATTGTGAAAGACTTTACTCCATTAAGTGGGTGTCGGCAAACGACATCAACGTTTATGATTGATGATCAACACGTATTAAAAGAAGATTTGGGCACACTTGTCTGCTCTGATTGATCGAATATTATTGCATCTTACATTAATCCTGCAATCGCGATGGCAAATTAGATTCTCGGAATGATCAGAGAATCATTTTGCCACTCTCATGATTTCTGCAGAGCTGATATGAGCTATAGTGTAATCGAATGACTTATATTTGTATTTAAAATCATGCACGATTTATCTGACCAAAATTTTGATGATATTTTTCAGTTTGCGAACTTGACTGGTGACTTTACACAGCACCGGACATTCATATGAGCTGGTCGTGATATTCACGAGGCACAATAGATTCCAACATTTCTTTATCAGTGAAGTGATTCAACATTGGAACTCATTATCTGAAAAAATGCTTCTGTGAGCAATGTTGCAGAATTAAAAAAAAGAATTAGAGCACTGAAATGGCCTTGGTTATTCACAGAGTATGGCTCCGCTTCTGATGATGGCCTAAGAGGAGGCCGAAATTAGTAAAGCGCAATAAAATACTGACCATCTTCTGTGTTTGGTTTCCTAACTAAATTTTCATAAAGAATGGTGTTTACAATGGTCATGGTGAAGAATTCACTTTCTCTCATTTTTTTGTATACCGATGGTGAGTTAAAATAAGTATAAGCAATAAAATGACAGCGTTTCGTGCCACTGACACTTCGATGGGCCGACTTCTGTGCCGGCCACTGACACAGAAGTCGGCCCATCGAAGTGTCAGTGGCACGAAACGCTGTCATTTTATTGCTTTTACTTATTTTAACTCACCATCGTCAATAAATATATAGGAGAGAAAGTGAATTTTTCACCATGACGATTAGTAACAGCCTCCTGTTCCTGACCATCAATTGGAAGAATGGTGTTGTTTATTTTGTGTGATCAGACATCTGATAATTGTGAATTGAAGATGCTTAACTTTGACCCACTCTTGAGATTCGTTTTTGCTACACCATTTATGTTTCATGCTTTCATTTTTCCTTTCGTAAATACAATTATATAACATGCATTTTAAAAATCTTGACTGTTGTGATCCAATGTCAAAAATACAAGTTATTTAATTTTGTGTCATGAGGCATACACGTAACTACACGCACAATTTAAAATTAAGCTTTTGCCGTGAGATTCACCTCACATCGAGTTGACTGTGCGATCTGTGAAGACAAGAATAGTTTGTAGATAGTCTTTCCTTACTTCGGTAAACCTTGCAGCTATTCCAATTTTCGTATTCTCTTTCTTTTCTCTCCTTGATTATGCGGGTTACTTCATTCACTTCACTAGTAGCATCATCTTGATAACACTTTTATTAAGGTATTTTATTCAAGATATTGCTTTCCGCGGCGTCATTTCACAGTCTGTCACGTGTGAAATTTGTTCAATTGCTGCAAACTTTCCCAGCTATGTCACCATCCAGTTTTTACGTGTGACTTTGAAAAGAATGAGCGAAGAATCTCTGCAAATAATGCTATTTTCATTTACATAATAGCAAAGTAATACAATATATTTACAAAAAATGTATAATAGACGTTTATCGCCAAATGGCAAGAATCTACAACTACTACATGTTCATAAAATTTGATTTTTCTTTACATCTAGAACATTGACATAGATTGGTGCCTGTGTGATAGGTTCACACCCAAGATTCCGACTTTTCGTTTTGCTTAATAGTGTGACTAGAATGGACAACAGCCTGTTTGTTGATGGTAGTTTCAACTGCTTGACTAGTCACCGATCCAGGGATGCCGGCATGGGGTCAAGAATGTTGGAGCATGGCACATACGGTAGTGAAATATATTTTCAATACAAAGATGAAGCTATTAATCTCTTTCTCATGTACAGATCCGGGTAATAGTGTTCGGTACAAGTATTCACTCTCAAAGTTTCAATCAATTAGTGACTCCGAGTGCCAGAAACAAAATAAGTGTGTGACAATTTGCCAGGAATTCACTAAGTACTAATTCACTCGCAATAGAACCTCTTCAACTCACTTCATTGTTTTCATTCAAAAATGATGATTGTTAGATCGAAAGTACCGCACAGCAACCAATGACTAGTACAGGATCATACCGATCACAGAAAGTGAATATTTCTGTTCACTATTACTCAGATCGATGGTTATCGATTTCGTTGCATTTGAAGAATTCAGAATACAATAATATGATTGAAAGTACCAGTTATTGAGATAAATTTATTTGTTTGAAAGGCTCGCATTAAATATCTCAATAAGGCAAAACATGTCAAGCAGCAAGAGAATATGTTTCAGTTATGATGGGAGATATAACTGTTATGAGCTAGTATACTTCATAATATCTAAAACTGAAGCTCGCCTTCAGTTGTGGATAAAATTCCGTGTTCACAGAAATCATACATTGCTAGGTGTCAATAGTAGTAGAAATCGTTGATAAAAAATTATGCAGCCATGTATGGTCTGTTCTATAAACATCCATACAGCGAAATCAGATAGTGGTGAAAGTTTTGAGTTAAACAAAGCCCATGAAGTTAGGCCCATGAAGATGAAGCTTCGTAAATTTCATCTCAAGAAAATGAGCATGCATACGGTAAATTATTCATTATTTATTGTATCAGATAAAAAATAGTTATTTCAATGAATTATTTTGAAAACGAAAAGCTTGCTTGCATTTTTGGTTCTTGTAGAAGCAAGCATCAACAGAAGTTTGGTGAGGCCTCACTTGCAAGCTACTTAGAGAGATGAGTGAATAAGGGATAATTCCAAGAGAAACGACTATCTAATTCTGTTTTATGGGTGTACAAAGTAACATTTACAGTATTACTGTAAATCGTACAGAGATACTGCCAATAAAATGATTGCTAACCAATGCTTTATTGCTTTTCAACATTGTCTACAAATTTGAATGTATCTGCGGTGACCACAGAATTGGATCCATCTGCGATGTCTTCGGTTTCCTGAAATGGAAGGATTGTATCCAACCTTAATTAATATAGAAATCGCACATCACATAATTAGACAACTTGCTCCTTCTCGAATTGATAATTTTTGCATAGCTTGCTATTGGAATGGCAAACAATAAGCTGTCATCAGAGGACATCAGAGTCAATGAGAGAGGCGTGCGTGCTGTGATGTCACTTCGCACACACCAAAACACACGTCGCTGTCTTGGCTAGCATTCGATTCAGTGTATGCACTATGCAGTGAGAAATGCCGAGGAGAGGATGTGAAAACATCAGGTGAACTTATTTTCACACGCTTGCAATTTATATTAAAATAATGATCGGAAGGGCCAACATTATGGAGAAAAGTTGTGCGCAATGATCTGAAATCTCCGAATCTGAAGGAATTGTGGCAATCGAAGCACTTTGCTGGAACCTCACACTAATCCTCAAGCGACGCACGACTTTTTTCCTTATCTCTGTAAGGTATTAGGAATTCCTTTTTGTCCACTTACTAATTTCCTCGATGTGCCGTCAATCTCGAATAAATCACACTTCTAGCAAACCGAAGCAGATAAACAAAATATTTAATTCTGTGGTGTTGACAGTTACGTTGGACGCACCGAGAGATGGCTCCAGAGACGTGCTGACGAGCAGCTTCCAGCATGGGCGATGCGAAGAAGTGTAAGACCAAGGTCGTCTGCTGAACCAAGCAGTGCTGTGACAAGGCACGTGATTGGCTTCCGATCGTTTGCAACAAACAGACAAAGGCATTCATATTTCACAAAGGTTGCAACGTCACGGCATCCAATGCTACTGCTATACCTGGAAGCAGTGTTCATCCATCAGATTCGTCCAGTGCTATGTGCTCAAAAACAAACAGTGATGACACTTGCCGTTCCATGACATTGACTTCTTTTCACTTACCATTTACTTTGTATGTACATAATGTCCATTTCTTGTTTGCTCTTGTTCTCCGACGAAATCGCATGAACAGAGTCAGTCGAAGGGCATTGCGATTCAATGATGAAGCGGTTGTTTTGTCTTGTCTCTATTCTCAATATTATTAAGACCACAAATTTTTGGCATTGTCAGCGATCAAATTCCATGCCAAACTTTGAAGACGTTGTGAGTGAGTCATCCCATAGCAAAACTCTCATAATAGGTGACCATAACATAAGGCTTTACAGTAATGCAAATACTATTGTTTGTTCCCATGACAAAGGAAATGGCATCACTGGAAAACTTTGGTTAGTCATTTAAGCAAAAAGCATGAAAAAATAAAAAACATCATTTTTGCATCAGCACCTTGGATAATAAAAATATCCCCATAATTTTTCGAATAAATACCACTTGTTGTCGTATGGCAGTTGGATTTCGACGAGCTCTCGATCTCTGTCTACTGAATTAACTATACAACCACATATTACAAGTGGTGTTTTTTCGAAAATATATTTACCTGAATTACAAGCATCCCACTTGGAGAAGTGTATTTGGCTATATATCCCCATAAATAATGCAAAATGCGTGAAATCCCTCAATACTGAATCAAGTTTACGCGTAGTTTACGCGTAGGTTCCTAATTACGCGTAGTTTACGCGTGAATTACGCGGAATTGAGCGTGGCAGTGTAGCGGCTTCAACTAGTCAAGTTAACTGTTTCCTATGGATAGACCTATTAATCAAGCAACTGACATTTTTGTTTTAGCTAGCACTATCATTAATAATCAGTAAGTGATTCTTTTTGAGAACAGAATTTAAATGGAATATTTAAATATTGAGTTGCATCCTCAGTTGAAGATGATAACATATTTGAATAATTCAAATTCTACTCATCATTATCATAATATAATGAGCATAATTGTGCCCAGGCTACTCATTATGGCAGAGCCTTCTAAACTCTACGCTTCACTTTAGCTATTAAGTCATTTATGCTGACACATACACAGTTCGGAAGCTTATTAGAACATTTGAACTCATTCTTGATCGAAAATATATTTCCCTTAAACAAATTATCAGATTACTACGAGAGGATATGCAGCAAAACTTCATAATTACAGTTCAAGCTAACTTAGGGAACACGGTCGCCTAAATACCCAAATTTGCCAGTTAGCATATAGCCAAATGAATGCGGTAGTTGATAACATAAAAATGAAATGCATGTAAGATAAACAAGAATATGTGAGCATGCTTGTAAGCACATTCTCTTACTATTCAATTTGTAATACATATTTAATTAGTAACCTGGCGCATAACCTTAGAACTACAAGAACTTAAGCCCTGCAGTGCTCTTTGAGATATACCCTTGGATGCGTGGAACAAAAGTCATCAAAGTGAGCATCAATGCGAGCGACAGTGCTCTTAGAGTGCGTAGGCTTACTCCTGAAATACTGTATTGAGCGTATAATCCTAAAGTGCCCTCTCGAGCAAAATGGCTGCCTAGTAGAAATGCCTTAAAAATTTCCATGCCAAGGACAAGTATCCTCATGCCAACCGCTTTTTTGTTTTGGGTGCATTGCTGATAATTACTCAGAAACCGACAAATCCAACGTCCAAGTATTAAATGATTGTATTGCAAATTAAAATAATTATCAATGCAAAGACGAGTGCCTGTCTATCATGCCTCCTGATCCTTTTATTGTTGACAACGATGTTCTTTCACCCAGTACTAAATTGTCACTCAGTCGAATTTTTGACACTTTTTTGAGTTCTTGTTCAAGTTAATTGGCAGCATGCTGTCCAACACTGTTATTCTCAATAGAAATTTTCAACCTAATTCCTATACATACAAATTGCTTTCTAAAACACCAACATTTATACCAACTCCCAAGATTTGTCCTCACAAAAAATCAGATTAAACGTTCAGGATTGTTCGCAAATTACACTGGCAGTTCTCTTATAAGTATTTCCAGACCAAAGACTAAATCCAAACTCAATAATCGCGTTGTCACCACTTAATCAAATAAATGGCTCCCTATAGAACTATTGCATCCAAATATATTAGAAAATCTACAATGTTTTTTTCGACATTTGATTCGATACTTTATAATTGCAACTCATGCTATCCTCCAGACAATTTGTGTCCTAATGAGGTGTCTGAAATTGAGAGACTTAACCAGGCCGACATTGTGATACGGTCGGCTGATAAGGGTCAACGATGGACTATTGTTTCTAAAAAACGCATGTGATCCATATGCAGCTCGAACTCATAGACATCAAAACGTCTGATTCCGAAGCGAGACAATACTTGATTTTTATAAAGAACTCAACAGTGAAAAGTACTCAAAGATAAAAGAAAATGCCAGGAGAGTTGCTTGTATGTTCGGAAGTACGTATATTTGTGAGTCTGCATTTTCATTGTTGAAACTGACAAAGTCAAAATTGAGGTCGCGTTTATGTGACAAAAATTTGTCAAATTCACTGAGAGTCGCCACCTCGAATGTTGAGCCAAATTTGGTAAACTTGGCCAGAGATAAGAAATGTAACACTTCTCACTGACTTGAAATTGTTATTTCATGTTCAACAATACATTTTAGCTGTACATTTTGCGCTCTTTCTTTTTCTACATGTACCGAATCTAGTAATATCGTGGTAGCTATACATAATGCTACATATGCACGTACGTTTATTTGTAGTAGAGGATTTAAATTATAATGCAAGTGTATTATTATTTATGAAATCAATCTAAATGTGCTTCTGTATTAATAATCTCTAAAGTTAATAATCATTGTCACTTTTATATATGAATATCATGCCCATTTTTAATGAGATATCAAAATTTTGTTGACCTACCTATTGTTGATCAACCTATTGTTGACCTAAGGCCTAAATTATTTAATTATGTATTTATCATGTTTGAAAATATACATATATGTGGCCCGCTAGATATAGTCAAGAGAAATGTTGGCCAGCCTCGAAAATAAGTTGTGCACCCCTGTTTTAAAAACTTTAGAGAGACTTGAAGGAACTTAACACCTTAGAGTTTAGATGCAATTTTTACTCAAAATCTCAGTTTCTAAATTTCACAATGAAAAACATTATATAAGTGGGCGTTTTGTTGTTTTGTGCAAAACTGAATAGGTTTAGGTAACTTTTCGTCCATGCCGATATACTTAGACGCATATGTGAACAAAAGATGCAATATCTAAAGGAACGATTGCGTTTTGCAGTCATGGTAGCCTATGAATGTCCACCATTGATGAAAAGTGCCTGCATGCAGGCATTTTTCTTCACTTTACTCAACTTGAGACTTGAGTAAACATAGCTGTTTATTAGATGATCTTCATAAAGTAGGTAAATACGACGCAATCATTATACATTTCAACTCCTACTTTGAATGTCTTTCAGGGATTGAGCATTTTTTTTATTTTCAGACAATTTTTGTAATTATTTCAAAATATTCTATAATTATTAATATATAGAGAAAGCCTTTTAGCGAAGCGATGATGTGATACTTGCATTTGAGGATTAGTAAAGTATGATGGGGCTATGTAATTGAAGCTATTAAAATTCTCCTGTGAATTTTGCTGAGACCAAGATATCTAAGTAATGTTTATTTTCTAAAGCAAAATTTGTGTGGCTACTTTGCTTATATAATGAGCTTCAAGAATTACGTTTGTTTATCATTGTTTATGGCATTGTGATGCAACTCAATATTTAATTATTCTACTTACCCTATGTCATATCTCGCAGAGATAGTCTTTAATGACGTGTTCTATGCATTCAATTAATAGAATCTTTCGCAAGGAGAAGAGCATGCGTTTGTGTCAGGAAAGCTCATTTCCTAGCCAATATATTAGCGCTCGTTATGATAGACATGCTGGGAAACCAAACAAACTATCAAACTGTCAATATCGTGCCAAAAAATCACAAAGCTGTTTGGCCTCACGACGATATGCATCCAGGGAGACCCATTGTATCAGATTTTAATTCTGTAAGCCGGAATGTCGCATCCGCTTAAGGCTATTTTCTTAAACCTATTGCCCAAGACTATTTTTTATTCATACTTATTTGACTCTAATCATGCAATATCAATATTGAGGCAAGCCACAGTTCCGAATAACAGTCTCCTATTCACTCTCGATGTAGAATCCCTAGAAGCAAGATCAGACAGTTGAAATCATATTAGTAAATCAGTAATTATACGTAAACTTGATAAATCTAGACCTGATCTAACAATTTTAGCATCATTGAGATTATTGCTTAGTAATAATGATTTTCAATGCAATTCCACATGCTGGCTTCAACCTTGTGGGAGGAGGAGTATTTTCTGGATTATTATACGACATCTTTATGGTTTGTTGGGAGTCAGATGCCTTGAAATGCTACCATATTAGGCCTCCTCTCTGGATCCGGTTTCAGGACGACATCTTTGGCATCTTGTCTGGCAACAAAAATGAATTTTTGGAATTCGTTGATCTTTCAACTGCACAACATGGTGACATTAATGTTTTACCCAACAGAGGTAGAATTCAATTTCTCGACCTTGAAATATATAAATTTGGTAACGTCCTGAGGTACCGCTTTTCCTTCAAAGAAACAGACTCTCTCCTTGTATTAAATCATGCTATCAGTGCCTTAATCAGTACCCTAATAATACTTTCAGAGACTACAACATGTAAAATTTGCCAGTTCTCAAGCAACGCCGACACAATGAATTCGAATGCTAATAATATCATGCAAAACAAGATGCTTCTGCGGACACAAATCAATTTATTAATTCTCGCAGACGTTTCACCCGGTAGGCTTTCTCATTGAGAAATGGCTTAGGCAAGAAATTCTACACAGAGTCAGACAGCAACACAGCTCACGTCGTGTTCACAAAGAAATTGTCAGTGAATCAATAACGCAATGCACTTTGAAACGTAATTGACCAAGTCAATCATGCAAAAGAGATGTGAATTGTACACATTGAAAGGAGATAAAATCGATGCGAATTAGAACATTTACAAGGTAAAATCAAAGTATGCTGTACACAAACACATAGCAATGTCCGTAAAAAGAAGACAAGCAAAAAAGAGAGATACATACATCAAAATTTGTGTGGCTACTTTGCTTATATAATGAGCTTCAAGGATCAAACGTTTTTCAAAATTACATAGACTCTTGTGTAACAGACGCCACCGAAATGCAATGTTCTCATTTTGATGTTCACTGATGAAATGTTGCACAACAGCATTTGATGCATTTTTCTTATTGCCATGTTCAATAATGTGCAATTTAGCAATTCTGCTACTTTCTCCAATGTATACTTTGGAACACACATTACAGGATATTTCGTAAATTACAGTTTTTGGAGACAGTCTTTGGAGGTGCTACAGTTACTTACACACGTGACACAATTCGCGTGACATGCATGAGCTTCCTTAAGAGGGTGACAGATTCTGCGTAATGGTTTAACACAATCGAACCACAAGGGTACAAAATCAGACAAACCAGAACGTCTTGTCAAATCCAGTCACTTTCTATCATGTGATTCGTTTAGATAAGGTACGCGGCAAAAAACACGGTTATGAAAATCTTTTTCAGCTGTACATGCATCACACCTGGATAAACAACGTCTCAATGTATCTCTGACAAAAGAACGAGGATACTCATTATCAAAGAATCGATCTATCAATAAATTACGCAGAAGTTTTCAAATTGCAAAACCGCTGGAGTAGTTTATTTGATTAGTTGTTCTAATTGCAATAGTCGCTATGTTGGGCAGACTTCTGGACCTTTGATGCGTGGAATCATATTTCAGCTATTCGTGAGAAGAATATTAATTACTCGAGCTCAACCGAACATTTTAATATTACACCTTGTTCAATAGATAATTTTCTTTTCTGCGGCTTGTAGATGTGCAAGAATGAAATAAGGAGACTTCAGATGGAAAATGTTTGAATCAATAGATTAGACACTGTTAACAACGGTTTGAATATCGCATTAAGTGTCAATACATCGGCTGAAGGACTAGATGACCATAGTTGACCTTCGTGTGTCAACATGCAGTCATTTCAACAATGAAATGGAGAGGAGAAAGAAACAAATTCTTCACGGCGAGAAATTGATGAACAATGAGACAAATGATGAATGTCCTTCAGTGAACACGCATTTTTGCTAAACTTGGAAACATTTGCAAAGATAGGGAAAATGTAGAAAAGAACGAATGCTGTTTACATATCCTTCCCACAATGTTACTTTTGTCTCTATCCCAAATTGATTGGGTTCTCCCCGTCCCCATAAATCACGGCTAATTTTGATTCCTGACGACTGCCATACCCATCCATCTGTAACGGTTGTAGCATCATCTCGTTGGAAACCTCCTAAACGAATTTAAAATCTTGATGAGATTTGACTGGTGATCATTTTCCAAATTGCACAGAGTTCTTCTAAACTGCTGATTTCTGCCAACTTTCCACCTTTCCTTTTACAACCAGCTAAAGCAGCTTGCCAGTTAGCTCTCTGATGTACCAATAGATATCGATTATATTTCCACTTCAAGTTAAATGATGACGGACAAACAAAGGAGCGCTCCAAGATCCACAAGTTCACCATCAATTGGGAGGATTTTGATATTGTTGACCAGACAAAGTCAAAGCTATCCATCTTTTCGATCATGTGACAGTCCTGATTAGAATCATAGTAAATTGCAATGCACCGCGGAGATTCCAAAAGACAAGACTTAGCACAATGTCGGGATGATTCAGTATCCTGTACTTGACTGAACATTGCCACTCTCTGAAGATAATTCTGCTGCACTTCGAACTTCGTAAGACAGGTATAACCGGCGCAGGATTGATAGTTAGAAATGGCTTCAAAGATTGACAGATAGAACAACAGTTTCATGTTGTGCTGAGAGGTGAGCTCCAATTTTTGATATTGATCTCATATGCTTTCTTGAGATGTATTTTCCATATAGTGCCTTCCTTGACAAACCTATCACCTATCAATCATCTATTTCCTTTCCTTATTATCCTCTAATTCTCCATCACTGTGCATCATGTCAATTTCCCTCCTTGTGGAGACTTCATACATTGTCATGTGTCTTCTTCATCATCAGAAAATCTTTTTGCCACTTTCATGATTTTTTCAGTTTTTTATATCAGCTGTAGTGTAATCAATGACGTGCGGTAAGGGGCTGCGAGTACAGCAGTGCTGTACTAGCTAATATTGGTATAACAATAGTTACAACAGAACTTGCTCCTTCTATTTTAATTCACATTATAAGATGCTCGTTCAGGTCAATCTACTAAGATTGGGACATTCGAGGCTATACGGTATGTATGTGTTTTTTACACAATATTGTCATCTTCTCATTGAAGCATAATATTCACGTCACTTACACTGCTGGCGCAGCAAATTCTCGATCGCTAACCTTAGAGTTCTATTTGAATTGCACCATAAGCGAGTCCGAGTCTGATATTCGTAATCGTCCATCGTACAGTTTTCATCCTACTCCATCGTAACAACTCCGTGCTCACTACAATTCAGTTCGTAGAATGGAAGTTCATCAGTTGAAGACTCGTTCTTTCAGTAGTTTGTCATTTACAGAAAAACTGAGAGTCATCGAAAAGTGGCGTGATTGCCCTGATTTAACATCGCTACAGACAACGACAAAAACATGCATTCGACGATTTCAGACAGAATGGTGCCAGAGAAAAGAATGGCTGTGTGGATCTGAGCATCAACAATACAAGGGACTATTCTGTTTCCCGTGCTTGTTATTTTCAACTTCGTGTAGTGTTTGGAACGAAACTGGATTTACAAACCTTATTAATCTATCACGTGCTTGCGAGAAACACGAAAGTTCCCAACCGCATATTCACAGTATCACCCAACTGGATACTGCTCATGCCATTCATATATCCGAGCACAACAAACGTGTGAAGGAAAACAGACATGTTTTGAAAGACCTTATACTTGTTACTTGTTACCTTGCAAAGCAAGAATTACCATTTCGAGGTAATGATAAATCGATTGACTCCGTTAATCGCGGGAATTATGTTGAACTTGTGAATTTAATCGCAAATTTCGATCAACGACTGTTCACTCATCTGGAAAATTCAACTGTTTTCAGTGGACTGTCCAACCACATCCAAAATGATTTAATTCATAGTATATCTTCTGTTCTTATGTCTCAAATTAAAAAGGAGGTGTCGTCTGTCAATTTCGTCAGCATCCAAGTGGATGAAACCATAGATGTTCGATCCACTAGTCAAATGTCTATCATTCTTCGTTATGTATTGAATGAAAACGTGGTGGAGTCATTTATTGGATTTTTCGACGTCTCATCCGATCGCACAGCAAAGGGACTATCGCGGAGTATCCTTTCGCAATTATCTAATTTTGATGTTACTGGGAAGATGGTTGCGCAAACTTACGATGGCGCCGCTGTAATGTCATCGGATTGCCGTGGTGTTCAGGCCATGATCCGTGAACAGCATCCAGAGGCTTTGTTCATTCACTGTTATGTCCATCGCCTAAATCTGGTCTTATCTCAATCGGTTAGTATATTTTTAAAAACATTGGATGGATTATCGTCGCTTTTTCTCATTCCACGAAGAAAATGAAGCAGTTAGCGAATTTCATTGAAAGAAAAATGCCTCATGCCTCTGCTATCCGTCGGACCTCCACATCGAAAGTTGTGCACTTTGTTGATAATCACTACGATAAACTATTGTAGTATTGTAGTAAATTATTTGACAATATCGAATTGAACCCAGACGATTGGAATTTTAATGTTATTGTCTCTGCGATGGGCTTCAGTAGTTGGCTTTCTCGAAAATCGACGATCTTTTTCGTCGACTTATTCTCAAAAGTATATTCTCTGACCGATACACTGTATGAAATATTGCAAAAGAAAACGATGGACATCGCATTCTGCAATCAGTGTATTACGGATACAATCAATGGTATGGAAGCAATTTCTGATGAATATGAAACTCTCGTAACAGCAATTTCCGATCGGCAATCTTTATTTTCATGTCAAGTAGAACGAAATTTTGACCAAGCATCTTTGTTCAAAGGAATTATGAGTTTGTTAATTGTAAAAATGAAAGATCTATTCTACGATTTCAATAAACTTCGATTCTTTGAATTACTTGATCATAATAAGTTCGAATTTATACAGACAGAATTTCCCGAATGAAAATCTGCGATGTTTAGAGACCACCTACGGAAGACATTTTGACATTCCGCGCCTTCTTCGCAGCGGTTTGATTGCACTGTATGTCAATACATGCCTACATGGTAAAACAGTGTCTCAATTATCAAGATATCTTTTTCGTCTTGATTTGACTTCAACGTTACCCGAGTTAACACGTTTTCTCAAACTTATCATGACAATTCCAGCCACGTCTGCTTCGACTGAAAGATCCTTCTCTTCCTTAAAAAGGATCGAAACCTTCTCGCGTAACAGAATTGGACAAGAAAGGTTGAGCAGCTTGGCTGTGATTGCTATTGAGAAACTTCGATTGAAGGAATTACTGGAGAATGAGGAGTTCTTTCAAGATGTCATCAGCGAATTTGTGAAGAAAGATCGACGAGTCGATCTTGTCTTTAAGTGATTTTTTTTATTGTGACATGTTTCAAAATCCATTGGATTAATGTTTTTTGAAGAAAGAGTAGGCCCTACACATGAATAACTTCTTGCTTTGAAATGTTAGCTGAAACTCCAGAACTTCTAAATGTGATATAGTTGGCAAAAGAGTATCAGTAAATGATATGATATGGTGAACGTGCTATTGCAGCCTATGATGTTATGTATGCATACGTCGACCATCTCGTAAATATGATGCATTAAAGCATAATATGAATTAATTTTTCAAAGCCTCTACAACTATTAGTTTTATTTATTCTCATGTGTACAACTTCAGGAGAAAATAGAATCTTGGACTCTACTATTTTTAGAAATAGATAGCTATTTACTCAAAGATGCAATGTTTTATAGGTACCGGTAGGTACTTTTGCACAGAAATCTATGTACTCATACAAAACAAAGGTAGCTGCATGTAGACACATACACCATAAGGTACATGTAGACCAGGTCTCAGAGAGATAGATACCAGTATATTCAGAACGATGCCGTTTGAAATGATTTAGCAACGATGCTGTTGACGAGAAAACTGGCATGGTTAAATTTACATGTTTTTTGTAGCTTTAACAGATTAATCCAAAAATATTGCTTACCCGTACTTTTTTCATCGCACGTCACTGAGTGCAGTGGAATGCGGCTCAAATATGTAACAATCCTCGAGTGAATGCGAGGTTCATTCATTTGAGAGCGTTGAGAAACAGTTTCCGGCCCTTTTTCTCTCAGCTTAGTTCGCTGCCGTAAAACTCAGAGACTCAGTAGCCATAAATTGCATACTTTGAAAGCGCGAAGGTTTACAGACCTATGTTTGTATTTAAAATCATGCATGATTTATCAGATCAAAATTTTGATGATATTTTTAAGTTTGCGAACTGTTTTACGAAACACAGGACATTCATGTGAGCTAGTCGTGATATTCACGAGGCAAAATAGATCCCAAGATTTCTTTGTAGGTGAAGTGATTCAACATTGGAACTCATTATTTGAAAAAATGCTTCTGTGAGCCATGTTGCAGAATTCAAAAAGAATTAAAGCACTGAAGAGGCTTTGGTTTTATTCACAGAGTATGGCTCCGCTTCTGATGATGGCCTAAGAGGAGGCCGAAATTAGTAAAACGTAATAAAATACTTTCCATCTTCTGAACTTGGTTTCCCAACTAAATTTTCCAAAAAGAATGTTGTTGTTTATTTTGTGTGATCAGACATCTGATAATTGTGAATTGAAGATGCTTAAGTTTGACCCACTCTTGGGTCTCGTTTTTGCTACAACCATTTATGTTTCATGCTTTCATTTTTCTTTTCGTAAATACAATCATATAATGTGCATTTTAAAAATCTTGACTGTTGGGATCTAATGTCAAAAATATAAGTTATTTAATTTTGTGTCATGAGGCATTCACGTAACTGCATGCACAATTCAAAATAAAGCTCTTGTCGTGTACTTCACCACACACCGAGTTGACTGTGCGATCTATGAAGACAAAAATAGTTTATCGATAGTCTTTCCTTACTTCGGTAAACCTTGCAACTATTCCAATTTTCGTGCTCTCTTTCTTTCTGTCCTTTCCTTTACGGGTTACTTCATTCACTTAACTAGTAGCATCATCTCAGTAACACTTTTATTAAAGCATTTTGCAAAGAGATCTAGATTGTTACAGGAGGCGAAACTGATTTTTGACGCACTCATTCTTTTTATATAAGTAGGCGGACGATGACAAAAGAGATGCTACGGTTGTAAGAGGGTTTTTGCTAGTCCCTGCATGCGTGTGCTATGATTGCAGTTATCGACCGATCGAGTATGTGACTTAACACCGCAGCTGCATGCTTTGGTGACCCGATCAGGACCTTGTCAAAACAACCTGCCATTGTCTATTGATGTAATAGGGGGAACTCCGGGAACATACAAGCAGTCGGCTGTGTTTTTGCACGCCACTGCCTGACTTCACGAGACAACAGTCAAGGCGTCGTTCGGCAATCCTTGAGTCTCTTCTTGGATTGATATGCAACTGCTATGTGTCATGTTGCACAACAGGATCCAACGAAAAATTCTCTTGAACACCTGATAGAAAGCTGTAGTTCCCTACAGGTAAGCGAGTTGAGGTATGAACATGAGCGATAAGCCGGCAAAACTTCACCATTACGAGCTGTTCTCGAGTACACAGTCTACGTTTTCACCCTTCGGATTGCATCAACAAATCTGAGGATTCACGAATCAACGATTCTGAACAACATCACAAGGAATTCAGAAATACGGGGTGAGCATAAATTCCTTCCCTGATTACAACAATCAATTTAAAGGTGTTTTACAGGAATTTTCAGTGTTTTCTTGATATCATTCTGAAGCTTAGACGCCAAAGTTTTATCTGTATGTGATGCATTTTATGCATCATATCGTTAACCGAGTACATGAAAAAAAATACTTTTTGTATTTTTCATCTTTTCTGTCATTTCTTAAAGCAAACTTGGATTTAGAAAGGAAAAGACATCTCGTTGACCATGAGGATTTATCCAGTAAAACATTGAACTAAAAAATCAATACACCTCACTGTCTTCGTTTGCTGTTAAAAATCAGAAATAAATGAGATGTCTATGCGATCGACAATGAGTCACTAACTGATTAGCTATTCTGTTATTGTTCTCTGTTATCTCATTCCATAAATCGACTAGCTTGCTGTCTTTCGAGTCATTCGACATTGACGGATCTGATTGTTCATGGCGTCTATGGTAGAGAAAGCACAATGCGTGTTGTGGTATCATGAAACAAAGTTACCTTTAACGGTGCAAAGAAATTTCCAAACACATTATGGCCGACCTCCTCCTGACGTGAAAAGCACCAAGAGTTGGTACGAGAAATTCAAAGAAACTGGCAGTGTTGGTGACCTCAAAAGAACTGGGAGATGAGCTTCAAGTGAAGAACTGGTAAACTCTGTACGTAGCTCTTTTGAAAAGAGTCCTGTAAAGTCTACTCGAAGAGCTTCACGAGAACTTGGAATTCCGCAGTCAAAATTTTGCATAAACGCTTGCAGTTCCATGCCTACAAGGTGCAAATCGTTCAAGCTCTGCAACCAAATGATCTTCCGCAACGTGCAGCTTTTGCTGAGGAAATTCTTCACAGAATTGACTTGAACAGTGACTTCCTGCAGTGTGTTGCTTTTTCTGATGAAGCCTTGTTCCACCTGTCTGGTAAGGTTAACCGGCACAACGTCAGGATTTGGGGATCTCAGAATCCGCATGCTGTGAGAGAGCACCAGAGAGACAGCGCAAAGGTCAATGTTTGGTGCTGCCTAATGCACAACAAAGTGATTGGACCTTTCTTCTTTCCGGAATTGACCATTACTGCAAACGTCTACTTGGACATGCTACAGAACTTCGCCGTTCCTCAGCTAGTGGAGTACCAACCGAATGTCAGCTAGTGGAGTACCAACCGAATGTTATTACAGGATGGGGCTCCTCCACACTGCGGTAAGCAGGTTCGGGATTTCTTGGATGAGACTTTCCCTAGCAGGTGGATAGGGAGAGATTGTCCTATTCCATGGCCTCCGCGCTCGCCTGACGTAACCCCGCTTAACTTCTTCCTGTGGGGATATATGAAGGACAAAGTGTATCGCACGCCGGTCCGTGACCCTGGAACCCTAAGGAACCGTTTCACACACGTCAATGTTTTACTGGATAAATCCTCATGGCCAACGAGATGTCTTTTCCTTTCTAAATCCAAGTTTGCTTTAAGAAATGACAGAAAAGATGAAAAATACAAAAAGTAATTTTTTCATGTACTCGGTTAACGATATGATGCATAAAATGCATCACATACAGATAAAACTTTGGCGTCTAAGCTTCAGAATGATATCAAGAAAACACTGAAAATTCCTGTAAAACACCTTTAAATTGATTGTTGTAATCAGGGAAGGAATTTATGCTCACCCTGTATTTACCTTATGAATATTTGTAGCTTGTTGGTTATTGCAGAGCTACATGCTTTAGAAATTAGTGTTTGTCTTAGCACACCTTCAAATCAAAAACTAAGATGCTGCTTTGCTATATTTTCGCCGTTGACTGTCAAGGATAGTGACAAAATGGACAGCATACATAGATTTTTAAGCAATTAATCAAAGTTCAAAAACTTGCATGCAGCCTCATTTGTATACAATGTTTTCAGTTGAAAACACTACATATAGGCCTTTGAGAAGTAATAGAGAAGTAGGAAGCTATAATGGGTAGAAAGCTTAGACTTAGCTACTGGCATGAGTAATGCACAAGGTGATTAAGATACAAATGTTAATAATTTCATTTTATTTTATTATTTTATTACTCATAAGTGCATAGGCACCAAGGCAAAGCAAATTTACAGGAAGTAGGTGTACAAATTAATGTCAGCATATTGGTTAAGTAATAAAAAACATGTAGGTCTACCTAGTAAGTCATTAAATCTGACATCTATGACATAGAATCAGGTATCTCTCCTTAGTAGCCGTCTTTAGTAAATAAGGCCTAGAGGTTCAGTAGCTTTTCTTAGGTACGAATATAGTGAATTAGTCGAATAAATTTTCATGCAAATTGATAATTGTTAGTATTGTGTCAACATGCACGTAGGAGTTAGCATCAAGTCAATTTGAAAGGAAAATTATTAAGCTTATATATCTAGGCGTCCGTGACATACTCGTATGCAGTCTACATCACATGTAAATTTTAGAATTTGAATAACTGCTCAAATCTACTTGTGATGTCCATTTATCATTTACCTTGATAAAGCCTACGGCGAAAATTTGGTAAAGTAACTCGAGGAAGATCAGGGCTGCCAGGTCAAACACTTCTTTTTAAGAGGGCTATTTCCATGACAACCCAAAAAATTACCCTTCGTTCAGTCATTGATTCAGTCTCAGGAACGATCGTCGAGATCCACATCCAATGCCCGACATGCCAACAAAGCGCAGCATCTGCATGATCTAGAACAAATTATGGGCTTGAGGACGAGGTAATGAAAATAATAATAATAGTTCCTTATTTGCCTCACGTTTAAAATCGATGAGTGCATCACAGTTCACAAATGTAAGAAGAAGATATACATGAAAAAGTCTAGCGGCTACATTAGCGTTACATTACAAAAGATTGTCGATGATAAATCCAAGCGTGCGATGCATATGGGTAGAGTTATGACTTCGGGAACCGATGCCAATAGTACACTGACTGAAAATTGGTTGAATCGATGACTAATGGATAGGATGACGTATTTGATGTTTGTGGGTACACAGTTTGCCTTGTTGCAGTTTACCTTGTGAAAGTTATCTTAATGATCATAGAAAAAATTCAACGATACCTGAGGGATTTACAAAATCTCAAAAGTCACTATTAGCGCTTGTCTGTCCTAACAACGAATTCTCACAAATCTAATCTAGTGGACACGAGCTACATTTGAAAATTAATTTGAATGGGTGTGTTGACTTGGATAAAGTAAATTATGTCCTCAGTTGCAATGAGTGGATTTTCATTGTTGTGAAATCATTCTGTGTGATCGGTAAAGCTCAGGCATTATTAATATTTTAACATAAAATATTTGATATCCTTCCGACTTTGATTCAGAAGGACTATCACACTGAACTATTGCAGTTTATCATCGAACAAATAATAAAGTTACTATTAGTCCCGGATAACGCTCGACGCTACTCAAATGAGCTAATTGTCATAGTTGTTTATGGCAGATGACATTCTTTGTGTAAAAGTCCGAAAAAATATTCATGCTGCCTATGTGTCGACTGCAAAAGTCATCATCTGGCATGAATGTTGAATCAAATATGTCGACGGCACATTTGAAGGAACGAATATCCAATTTGGAAAATTATGAGCGCAAGTAATTTATTGATAGATGTGTAAACACCATTTTCCCAATGAAAGTTATCCACGAACATACCTATGTAAACGCTGAAAGTAAGGTTCGCCTCCTGTAGCAATCGAGTAAGGAAAAATTTTCTAATCATCATGTTAAGTAAAACTTCAGGAATGGGTCTTCATCATCTTGCTGAAAAATTTAGCGATCCACTGAATACAGCCGAGGTAAAATAGCATTATGAAAACAGGCACAGACTTCATAAACACCCTGTATCATTATAATTGCATTGGTGCATGAATGGGCATGTTCTTCATGACTTAATTAGCACTTAATGCACTTAGTCTAAAAGCAATTTGAAGTGATAAAGATGTTTGATTTCCTTTGAAGTTGACAAGACTCGAATTTCTAGAAACATGTACTTTTAACTAAAGGTCATTTTTTTAATGTTCCCGTAAACCAAATGTGATGAAACTTGAAGTGGATATCAAAGATGCGTTAAAATTACATGTCTCAAAAAATTAGCGTCCTAGCCTTAATACTTTTTGGACAAAATCCAAAAATGCGCAAAATAGTGCCATCCGCCTACTTATATAAACACTGAAAATGAGTTTCGCCTCCTGTAGCAATCTAGATCTTCTTGGGTATTTTATTCATGATATTGTTTACCATGGCAACATTTCATTGTCTGTCATGTGTAAGCTTGGCAAAACTCCCAAGTATATTTTTTGTTTCGGAGGAAAATAATGATTTGCGAAGTTTATCGAAGTCTATCGAAGTTTATTATGTTAAGATGAAGTTTCGGTTAATGTCCACACGAAATCTTTATGACGTCCCATTCTTGCAGCCGTTTACAGTGATGAAGCTACATTTATAAAATACATCGTGTGATGAGACGAAGCGAATGTACGCGAAACGTAGTCCTACAGAGTCAAAGTTATCTGACTGCTCTTTACTGAAGCAAAGGTGTGCCATAGTCAAAAGTCAAAAATGTTTATTTCCAAGAATATTGGAAAACAGGAGCATGTGTGCTCACATAATATCCACAAAAAACATAGCTTGATGGCAGAAAACAGCGTGCGGTCGGTGTTGTTGAAACATATTCTGAAGAGGAAGGAGAGGAGAATTGACGAAAATAAATTTCCAGATTTCATATTTATTGATTAGTGATTTCCTTAGTTATTGTTCGCAAGTCGTTTGCTTTTTTGAGAAACCTCGCGATGGATTTTACCAGTTCGGAGAAAAAAAATCATCAATTTATTGAATTCTGTTGTATTGCTACAGTTGCATAACAAAGGTGCTGTTTCTTGTCGCAAATTTTGTTATAGTGAGCATTCTATTTGAAATGATACAGAGTCTCCGCTTTCGAATTATCACATAGCTCACATAAACGCTCTTCATATTGCAGTCGATTTCCGATTTTCGATCCACAGCTGAAATTTCTGTTGACCTCAACATTACAAAAAGTGGTTGTCCCATTACGATATGAATCATGATGCTTATTCAATAATTGTAACGGAAAATTTAGAATGCAGAGTTCCCGTGCATTTTCGGAAATAATTTTCTTTGTATTTTCCATGATTTTAAGCGTGACTTCTGCATTTCTGTTGTTGCAAATATCAATCCGCTGCAATGAATAAGATGTAAAACTCAAGCTTACTCGGTTTGTATGCTGTGGTTCTCGCTTACGTATCACAGGGCGAAAGATGTAGAAAAAATCAAGAACATATAAATCTGTAGTTTCTCTTGCTCCATGTTATACATCACAACTTGGAGTCTAGCCCATATCTACAACACGATTCAGTACTACTGAGTGTCTAGATTTTTTTATCACAAAAACAATATGTTACTTGACAGTACACTATTTACATGTATACCTGGCCATGCGTTGCAACTTTTGACCTATGTAGGCCTATGAGTATGTATGGCTAAAAACAATTCTAGAAAGTATATTTAAGTTAATATTTTTCAAAATAGTTATCTGTTGAATTAAGTCACTTGTTGACTGCAACTCTAAAGCAGAGAATTACGATCATTGTGTTTCTCAATTGATGAATAACTTTTCGGTAATGAACAGGCTGATTATTAACTCCTCACGCTCAAAAATTTGATATCAACTAAATTCTGCCTCCCTATTGAATATCAGTAGTTGCAACCTAAAAATATTGCCCCTTCTGTCTTTCTGGTCTGTTGCTGCACCCCATCCACCTTTCAGGGTGCTAGTTACGGCATTACCACACGCCACACCACAACATCCAATACAAATGTTCTACATATTCGTACACATGCACATAAAATAGCTTAAAGCCCGATGAGTTGTGATTGTGAATCAGATCAGATTACTATAAGGATAAGCTATTTGCCGAAAATTTCAAACTACCAAATTATAATGGTCCTCTGCTACATACGAGCATGTACTGTAAATTAAAGAGTGGAATAATCAAGTGATGAATTGTTTGCTCACCGAACCACGCAGATCGTTTAAAAAATAATAGCACAAAAGATTAGGTTAATCCGTTTTCAAATACAATTTTCGTGTTGAAGTCCTGGGTTCAATTTTGATAAACGATATACCATATGAAACCTTATGCTCCCTAGATTATCTTGACATACGTAAATTTTAACACACGCATAATCAACTTTCTTTAGTAATTAGTTGTGGTCAGTAGGACTTACGAAAGAAAAGTGAGAGTATTGTTGACGCAGGATTTTGGAATGAAGACAACAGAAGAATAAATATACAGTTGTAATAAGCTTTACAGAAAAAAGTTGCTGAAAATGTCAGACAGAATTTTTTTCATTGATGACATTGTATGCCTTGTGAAAGGATGTGTTTAAAAACATATACCATATTCACATACAATTTGGAACTGACATTTAATACGAGATTCTCGGACGTTTACAGAGATCTGGTCTATTTTTCATGCTAAGGCTCACTTACTTTTGTATGTGATTGGTAGGTATCTATAGATGCGAACTATTCTATCTGTGATTGACTGTTGGTATGTTTTATATCCTAGAACCGATGCAAATTAGTCTTCATTCGTACGTCTTTAATATGTAGAGCTTTAAGTCACATGGCAAAAAATATTTATATTACATACTACTGTCAATAACTTTTTTCAGTAATACCAGTCGTGATTATTTCTTTGTGACAGTGTGGTATTCAACTAGATAAGATATATTGTGAATTTTATGCTGTACGAGTATGTCGTCGTTGCTACTTGCCTACACTGTAAACTAAACTGTGCCCAATATGTGACCGATTATGTGCCCGACGCATTTTCGTCACATCGGTCACATTGGGTCACATATGTGACTTCCATGTGACTGATAGTGAATCGCCATAGATCATGCACATACGGCGAGTACTTGATGAGAATACTTCAAGATGATTTTCCAAATACTTTGCGGTGCGTTTTGTTCAAGCTTGATTATCACCGGTAAGTAGATGATATCATATTGAAAACTGCTTCAATCAGGATAGCAATTGTGTGATTCAAAATGTGACACGTCGTCGTTTAATCTACATGATCTCGCCGGGAAGTTGTATCATCGTGAGGTAAGTGAAGTTGTATTATCTTGCTTAGACAGGTTTCACCATTTCAGCTTTGTCAATGGTTAGCATGTATGCTACATTGAGAATTACAAAGTGGGAGAAATTACATAATGACGTCCCATTCTCAAATAGAATCTTCTATCGCAATGTCCTGAGATGAAATAAGTCTATGCAAAATTGAAATTGGTAAAAGAAGCAATAGATGCTGCCACAGCCATCGATTGTCTCACTGGCGTATAGATAAGTTGTTTATTACATCAGCTTATCTATTTGTTTTTGAACATAATGTGGCGGTTGGCGTTGAGCAACGCACAATGATTAAGACACTCTAAATTAAGCACTGCTGGTTAATTTTAAAGTAAATGGTAAGTAGAACATGTATTTAATGATTTCCAAATATTTGTTGTTCTTTCCATAAGTTCCTTAATTGAAAGTATGGTCTTTTCTTCCCACCAGGAAGTGAAATCATTTAAACCATAATTTATAGCTCAATTTAATTTAGAGGCAGTATTTCTACTCTCCAAAACTTCAACAAGTAGTGGACTTTTACTATCACAATAATTGGAAGACGCGATAATCATGACCGGTCGGGCACATATTAGTCACATTAAGTCACATATCAGCCGTTTTGAATGTGACCGATTTGGGCACATTTGGTCACATAAAGGCAGTGACAAACGTCACATATGTTAGACCCATAATCGGACCCATTTTGGGCACAGTTTGGTTTTTAGTGTAGTAAAATTAACAGGCAGCTTGGTAAGAGTAATGGTCAAAAGACCGTTCCAGGACAGGACACCCATAAAAAAAAATTGGTATCTTTAAAAACGACATAAATTCATGAATTTAGTCCCTTTTTCAGGTTTTAAAGACCTGAATTCATGAATTTAGTCCATTCAAAAAGTACCATTTTTTCAAAAAATGACATTCTTAAAAACAACATAAATTCATGAATTTGAACCCTTTTTCAGGTTATGAAGACCTAAAATCATAAATTTGGGCGTTTTTAAAAATTCCCAGTTTTTCAAATTTTTCAAAATCTCAAATTTGAGAATTACAATTTTCACCCTCAAAATCATGACCGTTCTAGGACACCGAAAATCATAAAAGTTGAAAATCTCAAATTTGAGAATTACAATTTTTACCCTTGAAAAATCATGACCGTTCCAGGACAACCCGAAAAAAATCAGAAAAGTTTAAGAATCACCAAAATCTTGAGAATGTACAAATCGCGAAGCCCTATAACCTTCGTTCGATTTGTCATTGCTTAAATTCATTGACCGGTCAAGGACACCAAAAAATCATAAAAGTTGAGAATATTCACCAAATTCATCGAATTGTTGAATCTCATCTTTCAGGTTTTTAAAATAATATCATGTGACTAATAATATTTCTTTAAAAAAAGTGGAAGAACACAAAAGTGGAAGAAGCCGCAAAGAATATAATCCATCAATATCCCCACATATGAGCGTAAGTATCTAACTACCCCCTCCCTTCTAACTTCTAAGGGGTCCCTTCTGACTTCTAGGGGTCCCATAAGAAATTTTTTTATCATAAAAATGAACAACATAAAATGAGTTTTTAAAATTATATGGAACGCAAACTAACAAAAAATTTCGACCTAAAGAAAAATCGCAAATGAATTAGGAATAAAGAATTTTCATGTTCTAATGAGAGACGAATTACAAAATCCTAAAAAAATAAGCCAACAGAACCTTTCAGTTCCCGAACAAAGTTCCATCAATAACTGTAAATTTCGTAACCAATCTCCCATACTCAGATGAAAAAGGCGTACATTTGGGTCAGTCAGGTATGTCTAATAAAAAATGGAGATAATTACTATTTTTGACTCATACGGTCTTCCCCCTACAAACGAAGTTAAAAAATTACTTGAAAATGGAACTTTAATAATACATTTCAAATTCAAAAAACCGGGAACTACTTAACTGTGGTCAATTATGTCTTTAATGTTTTTATTTAAATTACAAAAAGGAGTATCATTTCTTGATATTATGTTAGAATTGAATAATAAAAATAATAATAATAATAAATGATAAATTAAAAATCTAAAGCTCAGTTTCGTTGTAATTCATTTTGATAAAATCGAACCTCTGATATCTTCATCAATCTAAATCTTTGATTTTCGTAAGTAATCGGATAACTTTGAATTTTATTTTAGAAATTTCAAATATCTCTTTCGTCCGTAATCCGACGAAGCCCTTTTTCTCAAATTTATTCTTATATTTAAAATATTCTAACTCTATCTCCAATTTTAAATTTCGCCTTAAGTTCCTGCAAATTCGGATTACTCTCATTCAAATTATTATTCTCGAATATTTTCCTTTCGTATCAAATCAGGGTTCGTCAGAAGCATTCTTTTGGAGTTTTCTTCAATATACCAGAATGAACTTTATTATTGTACTCTTTCTACAAATCCTGGTAATATCTTACAACCATTTCTGATTTCTTTGCCTCAGCTAAAATTTCTTGAATAATTTATTTTTTAACGTCCGATTGAATCTTTCTATCACTAACAGCTTTTCCTGCGTTTCAGTTTGAATAAACAGTTCTTCAAATATGGCTGAACGTTTCGGTTATAAAATTCCGACCCTTTATCAACAAACAATTTTTTTGGCTTTCCTCTTACTTTCTTTAAAGATTTCTTCAAACGCATATTTTAACTGAAAGACCACTTTATTATTTTAAAGGCCTTTTAACACCCAAGCGATATCGTGTAATATAAATCTAAATAACGGTCAATGCGTATTTGTAGTCCCTTTCCATTCGGCATATGAATAAGATCCAGCACTCCAAATATCATCTTTATTAAATAGTTTTACCTTCAATAAATATTTAGGCCTTCAGTAATTCTTTATGAATTTCAGACGCGTATAGGTTCGAGCGTTTCTCTCAAGAGTTTATTAGTTCGAGCGTTGGCCACTCAGACAGCTGTTGCTGTCGTTTCATATAAACCCTGACCGAATAATATTTTAGCTTGTAAAGCTTTCTTAAACAAACATTCTTTCAATTTTTCTCTAAAAGTAGGATTTAGAATACTATCTAATTCTTGAATCATCTTGCTTATCAGCTGCAAGTGTTTTTATTTCATGTGTTTATGACTTTAATCCTTAAATTTTATATTTTCTTTTCTCGGGCGAAAGAAACTTAGATCATGATTTCGATAAGCTAAATCATGCCTGGTAAGCTGCGGCATCTACTCTATTTATTGGTTCTTCACCTGGTTTCGGATTATTATTCATCATCTAGTCTTATATCTAATCCGAGTTCCTGTACCATTATATGAATGACCAGGAAGATGTTTTTCTTTCGAATATTTACTCCAATAAATCCAGGAAAGTTTTTCTAATTTTTTTTTGTATATCACCCACCGAAGTGGTATGGAACTTTGTGTTCTTGTCACCTCCCAATAAGCTGAACAATGTGAGTTTTTGATTTTTGTTTTAATAGAATAATTTCAATAAATCTAAATTAGAAATTGTTTAATTTAATTAAATTTTCGGAATTTGTGGATAAGAATCCATTTTTAAAAGATAAAATAAATGATTTACCTCTTATGGACCAAAGGTCCTGAGGTTATTACCGAATCATACTAGGACTTAGATATATTCCAGAACCATCTTTAGTTTCTTTAATTTCAATTAAATCATCAACATTGTGGAGAATATTTTTAAGAACTCGTTTTCCTTCATCAACTAATATTAATTTACTAATAAAATTATCTACTAATGCCTTCACACCCTAGCAACTTTCACTAACTCTCTATTATGTCGTGTTTCTGTTCTTCTAATGCTGCTTTCTTTGATTTATTTTTATTTTACTGCTTGGACAATACCATACTGTCCCCAAACATGCAACACTTCCTGCTGCAGCTAAAGCCTCCTATTATTAGTGGAATTAATGGGAGAATCCCCCCGCCATTGTCCTTTTCTTACTTGTAATTGAATATTCTCTATCATGTGTTACTTATGTAATCAACTTTTTTTATATTAATAGTAATAAGTTTTTAGGTATTTTTGTCAACAATATTACGTAATTTTAATTCAACAGTTTTATGTATTAATATTACTTTTTCGCTTGCGACATTTTTAATAAAAAAATTTTAAGTTATCCCAAAAATTTAAATCTATTCTAGTTATGAAAAAATTTTCAAGTTACCAAAAAATTTTAAGGTTTACCCAAAAAATTTTATCTATTCTAGTTATTAAAAAAATATTCAAGTTACTAAAAAATTTTAAAGTTACCAAAAAATTTTAATCTAATTCCTAGTTTATGAAAAATTTTAAGTTTAAGAATTTTTAAATCTATTCTAGTTTATGAAAAAAATTATTAATTAACTTATTAGAGCGAAGCTCCTCTGGCTTTAGCCCTATCCTTAACCATCTTTCCATTAAGAATTTCAATAAGAATATTTTTACATCTTCTAGCAATAAACCATAAAGCCATCAATGAAGTTGTGGAATCTTTCCTTTTCAATATTAAAATGTTACATCACAACCATTTTTTAATAATAATCTTCAGATTGTGCACTTAAATCGAAACAGAAAATTGGATATAAATGTCTCCAATCTCCAGGAGTTAATTGTGGTTCAACTCCAAATTCCTGTACAAAGATTTCCGATAACAATCATATCCTTCCATAAAATATGATTTATTGGTATCATCGAATCTTGAATGGATCAATTGGATATCGGGTTTGATTTAAATGAAACTTGTAAACCTTCGAATTGTATTAATATGAAAAATATTATTGTTCTTATCAAAAACTTGGAGATTTTTTACTTTGAAATGTTAGTAATAAATATCTTGGAGTATTCGCAGTTACTAGTAAAATGCCCAGTTAAATCTTTTGTTCGGAAAAATTTACTGAACTAGCAGTTCTCTTTAGAAAATTTACTGGAATTGGTTTGTTAGTATTTAATCTTTTTGCAATAGCTGTTTCAATCCCTAAACTAGGAGTAATATGCTTAATCCACCATTCAAGTCTATCAATTTTTAAATATGCTTTTTTTCCAGTCTTACCAAAAAAGATTAATTCATTATTTGCTGTACGATGAATTATTAATTTAATTTTTAATTGATATGATATTATATCATAATATAAATATCCGAATAATGGCTCGACAATGACCAATTAACTGTCCTGTTTACTTTTCCTGTTAAATTCACGTCTTTCTTTATATGCTTCATTATTTGTTTTATTTAAATGTTTTGCAATATTTTCTACATCATTTTCGCAATTCCTGCTGCATCTGTTCCTAGCTAGTGATGTTAAATGTCATCAACAATCCTAGAACCATCATTAGGTTTATCATGGGAAACCAACCTTCCGATTTCATACCGCTCATTTTTATTATTATACCCACCTAATTGGTTATACAATCTAAAGCATGTGGTATCAATTTACCACCTGGAATAATCCCACTTTATGGTTTCTATCTTATTTGAGTTGTGAACATCAAAACGCCTTTGTGTTAAATAAATCTGAGCAAGAAATTAATCTCTAATGCGCAATATTATCGGTTATCTGGTAATTTGGTGTTATATAAAATTAGCATCACTAGATAAAAGAAAAATGTCACAATGGTAAAAACGAATCAGGTAAATATATAATTTAACTCTGCTGATAGTAATCAACTTCAAAAATTAAATCACCACCATATTTACTCTACTGGAAAGATCCCGGTGTATTCATAGCAATTCTTATATAGTCATTTCTTTTTTTGATTATAACTGACGAACGAGATCGTCTAATCAAAATTTAATTTCGATAAGCGAAGACATTTTATAAAAAAAAAATTTGACTTTTTGTTTTTCTCACAG
>CAJQUW010008039.1:0-41505 GCA_907163375.1 Prostheceraeus crozeri | reverse complement strand
TAAAGGTGTAGTAGACGGTCCAATTTTTAACTTTGCCTCAAATATGACATTAAATAATCTGGTGAGTAAAATGAGGACTATATCTTCTTCGGCCTATCAAATCTCTTTTAGTTTAGACTGCCTGCAGCTGTCAGAAGATACAGCTTGTGACGTCATAAGAGGACGATTGGATTTGAGGGAGAATATCGCCGATAGCGGCTGTCTCGTGTGGTGACTTGCACCGAAATGTGCGCGTTTGTAACATCGAACTGAGCAGGCAGGATCACGCTGTGATGCTTCGAGTTGTGAATTAAAAAGCAAAACTCATTTAGTCCGTCAGTGCTTGACAATCATAGTGCGTGCAGTGTTGCGTTTATAAGTTAGTATATAACAGCACTAAAAATACTAATAATAAGTTGTGTTTTCAATAAGTTTCCCTCCGATAATAAATTGAGAAAACTTTGTGTGTGAAAAAATTGGTAGGGCCAACTTTAAACCATCTCAGCTCACAGCCGTGTCTGTTCAATTCATTTTGCTGACAAAGTATAAAGAAAATCAACCCTTCAGTAATACGTTATTGCATGAGCAATATAAAAATAAGACGAACCCTATTCTTTGAAAGAGAATGCTGTGCCGACTTTGAATTTGGGGAAGGTTCCACTGATCGTGAATTTACCTTTTCGTCGAAGGCAAAAGCCATCGATAAATTGAACGCAAGACGATCGAACATCGATTGTGGATACACATCCATCTACCAACAGATACGTGTACTTCGGTTGTTGAAGCCCCGAACGGAATTCTTGGTGAGCCAAAATTGATCGAAAATTGTTCTTTAGGATTGTAAATGTTACAGAAAATACTTTAGCTACATTTTGTGATTCAAGCAATCTATCTTGCCATAAAATACAACTTTAAGTCGCACCAAATAGTCTATTAAGCAAACTTTCTTTTAATATTTAGTAAATGACTCTTTACATTTAACAATAATAACGAGTTATATCTATAGCCACTTTAAAATAAGTTTTCAAGCGGTTAAACATCAGTCCAAACATTCATTAAGTTCTGTGATGATCTATCAACTGATGTATTGGAAAAGAAATTTTATTATGAAGATTTTTTTTTGATTGGACCTACTGCTCTATCCGAGTTGTCGTTCGGATATTGTGAGTTATCGCATTTGCAAGACGACCACCCTTGATCCGATTTTGAAAACTGCTCATCAAACTTCCGCGAGCGATGATGATGACGACATGAATTCGAAACAATTGAAAATGATCAGCAAGGTTTTGCAGAGGAAGCAATGTTTCATTGTCTATGAATCCTGCTTGAATCAGTTGCTCAAATTTTTGTCCGCAATGTGGTGAACGCGTATCTCAAGCTGATTTGAGCATTCGAGCGGTTGGATCGGCTATTTCTGTTGATATAACTTGCACTATTGGTGGACATAAATTGTTTTGGCATTCTCAACCGAAAGTTGATCAGCTCATTTCTTGGTAAATATTGCAGTAACTTCCGCGACAATCATTTCTGGCAACATACATTTTCAACACTGAAAGAAATTTCTGATGGTATGAATTTACATATGATACGGAAAACACGATATATTATGATATTCAAAAAAAGTATGTTGAGCCCACCGTGTCGGAGGCAATATTCCATTCAAATGGAAAGTTCTGGTAATAAATCATGTGAGATCTCTCTGAACCAGTGTTCTTGATCGGAGATGGAATGTAATAATCGCACTCTCATGAACTGCGCGAAGCATGTGAACTTCCCTGTTAGAGGTGTGCACCGATTGGCTGCGATGCAGCCGGGAATCATCATCAGTCCGCTGTGACGTCATAGCTTGACATTAGACAAGTTATCTCCTCTTCAACTGTGATGACTGAGATGAAAACATCCGGTGGAACATAATAAAGAATGTTATGTCTTCCGTTTTTGCTAATAAAATTGATACCTAAAAAGTACCGAACTACAACCTTTAAATAGTGTTAAAAAAGGTGTTTTTATAATCCCGAGATTTAATGATGATAACCGTCAACATACTACTTGATGAAAAATGAATCAAGTAGTATGTTGCCGGATTTGTTTGGGTGGAAGTCGCACACACAACCTCGCCTGGATTTCCGCTCTCTTTCCCACTGCCAAAGCTGACAGGAATTCGGCGCCAAAAGTCTGGCCGACTTCGCTTTCTTACTGGGAATGTACTGCTAGGAACAGTGACAACTTTGTTATCCCCTCCTTTGCGGGTCATCAGATACATCTCATTAATATTTAAAAATTGAGCTGATTTGTGTGAATAAAGGTATGTAGCATTCAAACAAATTGGTTTTAACTTTATTAAATAGTATTTTCAGAATAATTTGAACGTATAAGCTTACTTATATTACTTTTGTTCAACACGAATCATAATCAATTTCAATAGAAATAATATGTCACACAATATTAATTAAATGATATTTACGGTAATAACTGTGGCAATGTATTCTATAATTCAAACTAAATAGAAAATTATAATATGTTTTCTCAACACGTAATAACCTGATTTCTTATTAAATAGTATTTAACTACATTTTTGAAAATAATGAAAACTTATGACAAAAATATGATGAAATTAAGTCAATATGAAAGGGAGTATTCAATCATTTCTACATTTTCCAAGAGGTGTAAGTATTATAGGCAGACATGAAAGATGTCTGGAATTAATAATCTATATTAGAATTTCTGTTGACCAATGGTCAGTAAAGCCCTTTAAAGAAATGGTATTTTTTGACAAATTTTGTGATTTCATCAGCGAAGAAATTAACTGTAGAATGAGATTTATGTGAGACTGCATCACTATTTAGGATGGTTTTTACGGCACTAAATGAGTAGTATCATTATAGTCCGCAGCCAGAATGATTTTCTGCAGGGAACGAGGCCGACAGTGAGACTTTCACAGATTGATGTACACCCTATGCCTACTACGAATCGGCACGTCTGCCGAGTTCTCGTGAGTTCCTCTTCTTGTCAAGGAAAAGCACATGTAAATGCAGTGGTGCGCAGATTGCAGTTTCTGGTTAAAATGAAATTTCCCACTGTGATTTCTTCTGTGAAATCTCATTGTCGGCCTCGTTTCCTGCAGAAACTCGTGATGGCTGCCGGACTATTGTCCGAAGCATTCTTTCAATCGAATGTGAATATGAGAGAGGACACATGGCTCATTAGACTTGACTGAAATTGAGTCAAATGTAGAAGTAATCAAATTTTTGTTAAAATTGGTCAAAATTTGCCACATTATTAAAGAGACAATTGACTTCCTTATGATCTGGAAGGATCTTAAAATTTGTTCCTAAAAAATTTTTAAAAATTATTTTAAAAAATAGAGGATTCACTACCTTGAACGGCAATGTACTGTTTTCTGCAGAAAATGACTACATGATGGAAGATATTATTTTCTCGATTAAAATCTAATCTTTTATCTGGAAAGTGGGTCAATGATACAGACTACGTTGAACGGCAATGTACTGTTTTCTGCAGAAAATGACTACATGATGGAAGATATTATTTTCTCGATTAAAATCTAATCTTTTATCTGGAAAGTGGGTCAATGATACAGACTACCTTGAACGGCAAAGTACTGTTTTCTGCAGAAAATGACTACATGATGGGAGATATTATTTTCTCGATTAAAATCTAATCTTTTATCTGGAAAATGGGTCGGTATAATGCATCGTCTTTTCGCAGGAAAATGACTACATGATAGGACTAATTATTTTTTTCAATTAAAATTTTAATCTTTTTTCTGCGCATGTGGACTAAGACACGTATATTACACTGCTTTTACTTCTGCAGATCATCGCGTCTCTGAACGACTTGTGACGAAGACGCTACAACTACTTGACAAAGATGATGTAAGTGGATTTTATATCAATTGTACAGCTTGTTATGATTATTTTGTGCTTTATTCTAGAAGATTGAAAACTGGTTGATTATTAACAATTTCTTTCATTAGGGAGGATTTTGTACATTCTTCTATAGTTGTATCTGCCAAAGAAAGATAAATTATTATTAAAAGTCTCCTTCACCTATTTTTCCCACAATCTGATGCTCTGTCATTCGGCATCAAAGTTACACTTTGACTACGCATTTTCCACTTGTAATTCAGACTATGTGATTTGTACTTCAGGAGATAAAATTTGTATTTAAAAAAATCCTTTTTCTGGGTACTGATTCCGCCGGTATGCTCATTTAAATATCTTATATGTCAGACGGCAGTCACAGCCTTATTTATGCCTGATTACTCTACGAGAACAATAGAAAGGCCCTATGTGTGATCTACACAAAGCTGACCATCTGTTTTTCGTTTTTTGTCGAATTTCTTACAACTGTGGCCCTCTCACCTTATCAAGTCTTGACATTCGTTGATCTAAAGGTTTTCCACTATCCAAGTATTCGAATGATTTGATTCTTTATTAGGTGGTATTCGCAATGTGCTTGTAACCTAATTATTTATCATGATGCCGAGATCTGTCGTTCTGACATGTGTGTTGTGTTGACTATAAAAATGGCTATTAATATATGCATGTAATAGAGACATTAAGAATTTTTTTCTTAGGGCGTTACCCCAGATGGTGAAATATATTTTTCAGTCAGGAAAAGCACATTATCTCCTATTTCTCAAATTTAAGATTTGAAAACGTCTTATTGCTGTTATGTGATTTATAATGCTACACATATTTCTGACAACACTAAAAAATCAGGCCTACTTAGAGGAAGTCAAGAAAATAGTCCAACAGGAATGTCCTGTAACTGCAAAGCAGCTTCGTAAAATGTGGTGTGCTGAGCAGCTTTCACGTAGTCCCTTGCCGTCATGATACTTCTACCATCACTCACCAGACGTTCGAGGTACTGAAGTATTTGTTCTCCCAGTCCTCGTACGTCAACTACCAGAACTTGCATATTTGACTTGACGAGTGCTTTCACTTTCGACCAGACATCTTCGATCGCATTAAGCATCGGACTGTAAGGAACTATGTATAGGAGCTTTGCCTCAGAATCCTCGAACAAGCGGGAGAGACAAGGCGCATTATCCACAACTGCTTCCAGTTCCGATAACTCATATGTCTGTCTCCATTCACTTAAAACTTCCTCCATCCATCACGGCATATTGAACAGAATCGCTCTTCAGCACTTAGAATCGGTTGGCCACACTATTCATGCAGTAAGTGTAAACAAGGTTCTAGTTGCATTACATGCTCACGTATCATTCTTTGTTGGCAAATACAGCAATTATCTTTTAATTCCATATTGTGCACAGCAAGGATTTAGTCTGTCTTCCAAAAATTTAAATTAAGAGCTCTAAACAGAAATTCATTAATTCATTGCTTATAATCAGGCTCTGAAAAGAATAGAGACAGATCTATCTTAGAAATCCAATGAAGTGATTTGAATTGTGAAATCCAAAATTCAATCATCATCGTCGTCGGCCTTGTCCAGCGTTGTTGCGGGTCGGGGATTCTGCATCTTCATTCTCCAGTAGGTTCTATCCTGCGCATCTTCTGCACGGATTCCTCTTGTCGCCATATCCTCCGAACGTTGTCCATCCATCGTTTGCAAGGTCTTCCTCTCCCTCTTGCTCCCTCCACTGACATTCCCCAAATTCTCTTCATTCATTCTCTTCATTCATTCTTTGTAGATGGCCAAATCAACGAAGACTTCCTCTTCTTACGCATTCCATTATTGGCACCACCTTGAGTTCTTCTCTAATTTGTTCACTTCTTATTCTATCCATGATGGTAACATCTTTGATCCTTCGCAACATTCTCATCTCTGCTGATTCTAATCCAAAATTCAATGTCAGTTCTGAAATACAAATCTTATCTTCTAAAATACAAATCTTATCTTCTGAAATACAATCTTATCTTCTGAAATGCAAATCTTATCTTCTGAATGCAAATCTTATCTTCTGAAAGACAAATCTTATCTTCTGAAAGACAAATCTTATCTTCTGAATGCAAATCTTCATCTTCTGAAATACAAATCTTATCTTCCAAAATACAAATCTTATCTTCTGAAATGCAAATCGCATATTCTGAAATACAAATCTTATCTTCCAAAATACAAATCTTATCTTCTGAAATGCAAATCTTATCTTCTGAAAGACAAATCTTATCTTCTGAAATACAAATCTTATCTTCTGAAAGACAAATCTTATCTTCTGAATGCAAATCTTCATCTTCTGAAATACAAATCTTATCTTCTGAATGCAAATCTTATCTTCTGAAATGCAAATCTTATCTTCTGAATGCAAATCTTATCTTCTGAAATGCAAATCTTATCTTCTGAAATGCAAATCTTATCTTCTGAAATGCAAATCTTATCTTCTGAAATACAAATCTTATCTTCTGAAATACAAATCTTATCTTCTGAATGCAAATCTTATCTTCTGAATGCAAATCTTATCTTCTGAATGCAAATCTTATCTTCTGAAATGCAAATGATATCTTCTGAAGTATAAATCCTATCTTCTGAATTCAAATCTTATCTTCTGAATGCAAACATCATTGTCTGAAATAGAAAACCTAACTCAATCTGAATAAAATCTTATCTTCTGAAATATAAATCGCATGGTCTGAAATACAAGTGGAAAATTTATTTTCCGAACAACGAATACACAAAATTGGTGCACACACACACTGATAGTACATGTGAAGAGTCCCAAGTCAGACGTGAGAAAGAGTCAGAAGAAGGACCTGCACTTGCTGAATCTCCACATTTTCGCAAGTGAGCGATAATATTCCACGGAAGAATCCTGTATAATTGAATGGAGACTTTGAAGCCGGTAGAGAGCGCAATGCGTTTGAGAAATCAAAGAGATAGAAATATAATAAGAAAGTCAAAAGAATCATTAGTCCTCCAAAAAAATAAAAACAGAAAAATATGAAACATAGAAAAGTAACGAAGACTAGAAATAACAAAATGAAAAAAGGATAAAAATTATATTAAATAATTCTCGGTCGCATGGTCTAGTGCCCATATTGAAACTGTCAAAAGCTTTCAAGGAACCATCAACTACTAGTAATGACAAGTCGGATAAGTCATATTGCTCCACTTAAATAGCACCTTTAAAATACTGACAGATTGCAAAAACAAAATGCCGCGAAAACCTACAATAAAAGGCGCATGGATGAGTTTTTGAACATTTTCAAAATGCCCCAAGAATCGTTGATGCTGTCATGAACAAGTGGGTTTCCGTACTTATCCACTTAGGTAGAAAAAGCCAAGGACGAATTTGTGTCCCCACAAACTTGGACGTCAATCACATACGCGGTGCTTCGAGCAATAACAATCAGACCAGGTTGAACAAATGATGATCCGAGGGTACCTGAGGCTCATGAAAACTTCTTAAACCTCGCTCATGTGAGAGGTAAGCAACTATTTTGTTGTGACGGCAATTCTCAGGCCATGGGTTCGTTGGACATCTCTGTATAATATGGTACGCACTTTCTGGTGTATTGCAGTCATGTCTCCACATAACGTCGATGGAGGAGCAGGTAGGCCAGCGCTTCTTGCGAGGTTTCGTTGTCAAGAGATTATTACGCAGTTTCAACCCACGTATGTATAGTCGGGGGAAGATTTTGTCTGATTATCAACCCACTAAGACGATTTCTTATTGCAGTGTTTCATCATCTCACCATCTTTGGAAGTGTGCAACTTTTTTGACCACACAGTCTTTAGCTCCATTATTTCGATCTCGTGAAAGCCGGAGGCATTGAATTATTAGATGTAAAAGCCAATCTATTATGCCATTGCGACCGGATTAAGTGATTGATATTCATCTGCAGTGATGAACCAGACTTGGTAATAAGGCCCTCAAGCGCTTATTTTAATGAGATAAATACAAGGTTCGGAGCAATCTTATAGAACTAAACAGGAGTCTCAATTCAGTTTCATCACAGGTAAGACCACAGAATTAGATTGTTTAATCGCATCACTTTGTTAGAAGTGCAAACTGATTCAAACAAATGGCACATGCAGGAACTTAATAAGAGGGCAAAAAGAAATTTTTAATACCTTACAGAGATAGGAAAAATAGTCGCGCGCCGCTCGCGGATTGCTCTGAATTCCTTCAAAATGCTCCGATCGCCACGACTCCTTCAGATTCGAAGAATTCAGATCATTGCGCAAAAGTTTTCTCGATAATGTTGGGCCTACCGATCATTTCAAAAAAAGTTAGCAGGCGCATGAAAAAACGTTCACAAACTTCTCTGTAGAACTTGACATCGTCTGTGTCTCTTTGCTGTGTGATCCGGTTGATAACAGTCACTGAAACTTCGCACAATTTGGCGTATTTAATGTTGAATTCGCTGCTCATTGTTCGATTGCTATGGTATTTAGTCAGGAGATTGTGCCATTTCATTAACGTTACATGTTCCAATGCTTCCCTTCTGGTCAAGCGGAAGAAGAGACGACCTGTTTAATTCTGCGGGTAAGACACTTTGATCTTTTTGTTCTTACATCGAATTGTGATAAATGCTTCACGTACATGTATGCATGTGTATTCTTTACTTGTTCCGAACCTCTTATTAATTGGGTGCAGGATTTTAGAATTTTCTAAGCTTATCTTGTACTTCAAGCAATCTACAGAGAATTACTTGTAACCCGCCACAAATTGGAAAGAGTTTTAAGTGTGTTTGTCTTGTAAAGAAAAGATCCCTTATCAACATATCAAAAATCTATGAAAATCTATTAAGTAGAACACATTGAACTTTCCACTTGAAGGCAGGGTCAACGGAAAAATAATTTTTTCATCAAAGATACGACATTTGATCGCGAGTACAACGCACCGGGTTGCACGCTGCATCATTGTCTCGTTTAGCCATAGGAGCGCTTTTCCCTATGCGTGCTGACGTCATCGCCACCACGCAGCAAGATTCGGCAGTCGAGTCAACGCAGACAATCACTATACATTCTCATGACAACAATTAAGATTTTGTGACCGTCTATTAAAAATGGTAGTTTGCAGTGTATTCGGTTGTACCAACCATAACTCAAAAGCAAAAGATAGATCGTATCATGAATTCCCGAACACAAATTAATTCGACAACAATGGATTCATCGGCGTGATTGAAAGGATATCAACGGAAAGAAATGGGGACCATCGCCATTCAGTGTTATTTGCATGCAATAGCAGAAGGCGGGAGGACCATGATTCCGATGATAGTAATAGAAAAAACTCTCCCGAGTGAAAATTACTGCCGATGTATGAATATATAAAATTCAATAAAATAATTGTGCCGACGTTTCGCGTCCAGACGCTTAGTCGTGGCAGAACTAGCACAGATAATGAAAGAGTGATTTACAAAACTCTAATTCTCGTTGCAACAGTCTCGTGACGCCTGTTCATCAAAGGTTGATGGTAATTAATGAAACGAGCTTCCACCAAACTTGCCTCAACCGAATCACGCACAGCGCTTTAAAATTTCTACATTAAAATCGTCAATGCTATTGACATTGCTACAAATATTTCTATGATCGCTTAAAGCGCTAGAATTGTTTTTATATTTAATACTATTTTTGTGTTCGTTATATCTTAAATGAAATGGACGAGCAGTTTTACCGATATATTGGCCATTGCAAAATTTGCAAGTGAATTGATAAATTACACAAGTCACCTCACAGACATAATAGAAGGCAATTTGTCACATAGGTCACAATTATTGTGCTTATAGATCGGTCTGTGACTGAATACATTACGGACTTTTTATTACCGTACTAACAAAATTGATATCTAATTTGTACTTGCGAATACTGTAGTTTATTTTTCTTATAAGACTATCACTAACAAAAGGAAGTTTTAGAGTACACTTATTGGATTTTCCGTCTTTTTTGTATTTCTTTTTTATTTGATTTTTCTGAGCCATTTTTTATGTCTTGTTGAGAGTAACCGTTACGCAATAAATTATCTTCGCACTTACTTATTGAGTTGCACTGGTACTCATTCGGTAGAAGATTGCTGTTTCCTTAAATTCAAGTCTTTGAATTTTTGATTTAGGAAATTGGTTTTAACTGAATTAGGAAGCCAACTGTCTTTTTTTAAAGTGTTACCAGAGGCTAGCTCTTTTGTATATTTTTGGTGAACTACCTTGCAATTATCAACCCAAATACTCAAGTCAAGAAAGTTGAGAACACCATTGTTTTTTTTGGAACTTCGAGAGTGAATTTAATATTGGTCGTTAATAGAGTTGAAGACTTCAAGTATCTCATTGAAGAGTTATCGTTTCTCTTTATAGGCCCAATGATACAATCATCAATGTATCTTTTGTAAATGATTTTAGAAAAATTGATGTTTGATTTTAATTTAGAAATGGCCTTTTCTTCAATGTAGTTCAAAAAAATTATAGAGAAAGAGGCGCATAGTGCGATCCCATGGGGACTCCTTTTTATTTGTAAATAGATTTCTCATTAAAAGTAATTTCATAATTATAATGAAATAAATTTTAGCATGGTCATAAATTCGTCCAAAACTAATGTTGAAGTTGTTAATAACGTTCCAGTGCTTTTTTGAAAAATTCTCTATCATCTCCAAAGCAGTATCAATAGGAACGCTGGGATACAAATTGACAACGTCTAAGGAAATGAACACAGAATCACTACACAAATTATCAAATTTTCGCCTGCTTATTTCCTTAATCAATTCTAAAGAAAGAACTCGAGAGGTGCGCAGGCACCAAACTGACAAGTTGGTTTAGTATTCTGCCGCAAAACCAATCAATCTTGTTAGTTGGGTTATTGATAACCGAGGCAATAGGCCGTAGAGGATATTGATTATTTTCATCTTTTGTTTTGTGATCTTTGATAAGATATAAAATTGAGACGGCTGTGATCCGGAAACAAGCATACGTTTCAAACTTGAATCGCTACTTTATCTTTTAGTATGTTATTTACAATCTTGTTAGCTTGCTTTTCCAAACTGCATTTCTTACTTTTATTCAGAGGCTTATATGTCGTGCTGTCATTTAACATATCATTATTTCGACGTACGATATCAGTAATTTTTGTCACGCAAAGTCGATTGCTTTTATCTGTTGGCACTACAGTAAGATCATTAGTCTTCAGAAAATGTTTACTGTTTTTTATACTTTTGTTAATCTCAAAGTACGACTGTTTATTTTTAACATGCTGCATTTCCGATTTAAACAGCTTTCTGTTATTTCTTCTTTAAAAAGGAGCAAATTTAATTCTTTTTCTTCTGACATACTGCTAGGAAGTTTAACAGCGTTCTTATAGAATGGTATTTTAAACTATTATCAGGTGCAGAACTATTGTCAGACTCAACATTACATTGATAATTCCAACGAAGACTATAAGTCATTTTATCAAGGGCAAGCTCAACATCATTCATAAACTCAGAGTTTTAAGTTTGGTGGAACCCGGAAATTAGGACCTTTCTTGAGTAAATCAATCAAAGGATCAGGTAAAGAAATGTCGGTCTCATTACTATAGAGATTACAACAAGATGCGTCACGAGAAAGTTGCAACTTACCCTTCTCTTGCACTCCCTCACGGCATAGGTGTTCATCAGAATATGGAAATGGGAAAATTCAGACGATGGTCAACCACATATTGAGATCTCAAACATGGAAATGGTTCGGTTGAAAAATTCCTCCATTTTTTCCCATGTCTATCAAACTTTGATAGCTCTACTTTTCTCATATCAATAGCCAATTTCGCAAATAAAGTCCTTAAGACACTATCAGGGACTCTCCTCACTATTGTAAGGTAATCGTAACCACGCTGCTGCTCAAGGTTATTCAACTTCATTCTCAAGTTTTTTTAAGCTTGTTCGGAGGATTTCCATTTCCAAAGAACGATCTTTCTGCAAACCGCTTTATCCCCAACAAATTCGTTGGGAACATTTACCATATTACTGATGAAAGTAGGGACAACAGCACTTGAAAGACATACTTGTAGAAAGAGAATGTCGCAGATCACTCGTACGCATCTTACCTGTAAGTTAACAAAGGATTTTGCGTGAGCTCGCAATACTACACATGTGATTGCGGAAATAATGTATGCAATAGCAGAAGGCGGGAGGACCATGATTCCGATGATAGTAATAGAAAAAACTCTCCCGAGTGAAAATTACTGCCGATGTATGAATATATAAAATTCAATAAAATAATTGTGCCGACGTTTCGCGTCCAGACGCTTAGTCGTGGCAGAACTAGCACAGATAATGAAAGAGTGATTTACAAAACTCTAATTCTCGTTGCAACAGTCTCGTGACGCCTGTTCATCAAAGGTTGATGGTAATTAATGAAACGAGCTTCCACCAAACTTGCCTCAACCGAATCACGCACACGCTTTAAAATTTCTACATTAAAATCGTCAATGCTATTGACATTGCTACAAATATTTCTATGATCGCTTAAAGCGCTAGAATTGTTTTTATATTTAATACTATTTTTGTGTTCGTTATATCTTAAATGAAATGACGAGCAGTTTTACCGATATATTGCCATTGCAAAATTTGCAAGTGAATTGATAAATTACACAAGTCACCTCACAGACATAATAAGAAGGCAATTTGTCACATAGGTCACAATTATTGTGCTTATAGATCGGTCTGTGACTGAATACATTACGGAGCTTTTTATTACCGGTACTAACAAAATTGATATCTAATTTGTACTTGCGAATACTGTAGTTTATTTTTCTTATAAGACTATCACTAACAAAAGGAAGTTTTAGAGTACACTTATTGGATTTTCCGTCTTTTTTGTATTTCTTTTTTATTTGATTTTTCTGAGCCATTTTTATGTCTTGTTGAGAGTAACCGTTACGTAATAAATTATCTTCGCACTTACTTATTGAGTTGCACTGGTACTCATTCGGTAGAAGATTGCTGTTCCTTAATTCAAGTCTTTGAATTTTTTGATTTAGGAAATTGGTTTTAACTGAATTAGGAAGCCAACTGTCTTTTTTTAAAGTGTTACCAGAGGCTAGCTCTTTTGTATATTTTTGGTGAACTACCTTGCAATTATCAACCCAAATACTCAAGTCAAGAAAGTTTGAGAACACCATTTTTTGGAACTTCGAGAGTGAATTTAATATTGTCGTTAATAGAGTTGAAGACTTCAAGTATCTCATTGAAGATGTTATCGTTTCTCTTTATAGGCCCAATGATACAATCATCAATGTATCTTTTGTAAATGATTTTAGAAAAATTGATGTTTGATTTTAATTTAGAAATGGCCTTTTCTTCAATGTAGTTCAAAAAAATTATAGAGAAAGGAGGCGCATAGTGCGATCCCATGGGGACTCCTTTTATTTGTAAATAGATTTTCTCATTAAAAGTAATTTCATAATTATATGAAATAAATTTTAGCATGGTCATAAATTCGTCCAAACTAATGTTGAAGTTGTTAATAACGTTCCAGTGCTTTTTTTGAAAAATTCTCTATCATCTCCAAAGCAGTATCAATAGGAACGCTGGGATACAAATTGACAACGTCTAAGGAAATGAACACAGAATCACTACACAAATTATCAAATTTTCGCCTGCTTATTTCCTTAATCAATTCTAAAGAACTCGAGAGGTGCGCAGGCACCAAACTGACAAGTTGGTTTAGTATTCTGCCGCAAAACCAATCAATCTTGTTAGTTGGGTTATTGATAACCGAGGCAATAGGCCGTAGAGGATATGATTATTTTCATCTTTAGTTTTGTGATCTTTGATAAGAGTATAAAATTGAGACGGCTGTGATCCGGAAACAAGCATACGTTTCAAACTTGAATCGCTTACTTTATCTTTTAGTATGTTATTTACAATCTTGTTAGCTTGCTTTTCCAAACTGCATTTCTTACTTTTATTCAGAGGCTTATATGTCGTGCTGTCATTTAACATATCATTATTTCGACGTACGATATCAGTAATTTTTGTCACGCAAAGTCGATTGCTTTTATCTGTTGGCACTACAGTAAGATCATTAGTCTTCAGAAAATGTTTACTGTTTTTTTATACTTTTGTTAATCTCAAAGTACGACTGTTTATTTTTAACATGCTGCATTTCCGATTTAACAGCTTTCTTTATTTCTTCTTTAAAAAGGAGCAAATTTAATTCTTTTTCTTCTGACATACTTCTAGGAAGTTTAACAGCGTTCTTATAGAATGGTATTTTTAAACTATTATCAGGTGCAGAACTATTGTCAGACTCAACATTACATTGATAATTCCAACGAAGACTATAAGTCATTTTATCAAGAGCAAGCTCAACATCATTCATAAACTCAGAGTTTAAGTTTGGTGGAACCCGGAAATTAGGACCTTTCTTGAGTAAATCAATCAAAGGATCAGGTAAAGAAATGTCGGTCTCATTACTATAGAGATTACAACAAGATGCGTCACGAGAAAGTTGCAACTTACCCTTCTCTTGCACTCCCTCACGGCATAGGTGTTCATCAGAATATGGAAATGGGAAATTCAGACGATGGTCAACCACATATTGAGATCTCAAACATGGAAATGGTTCGTGAAAAATTCCTCCATTTTATCCCATGTCTATCAAACTTTGATAGCTCTACTTTTCTCATATCAATAGCCAATTTCGCAAATAAAGTCCTTAAGACACTATCAGGGACTCTCCTCACTATTGTAAGGTAATCGTAACCACGCTGCTGCTCAAGGTTATTCAACTTCATTCTCAAGTTTTTTAAGCTTGTTCGGAGGATTTCCATTTCCAAAGAACGTATCTTTCTGCAAACCGCTTTATCCCCAACAAATTCGTTGGGAACATTTACCATATTACTGATGAAAGTAGGGACAACAGCACTTGAAAGACATACTTGTAGAAAGAGAATGTCGCAGATCACTCGTACGCATCTTACCTGTAAGTTAACAAAGGATTTTTGCGTGAGCTCGCAATACTACACATGTGATTGCGGAAATAATGTATGCAATAGCAAAGGCGGGAGGACCATGATTCCGATGATAGTAATAGAAAAACTCTCCCGAGTGAAAATTACTGCCGATGTATGAATATATAAATTCAATACAATAATTGTGCCGACGTTTCGCGTCCAGACGCTTAGTCGTGGCAGAACTAGCACAGATAATGAAAGAGTGATTTACAAAAACTCTAATTCTCGTTGCAACAAGCGAAGGAGAGTCTCGTGACGCCTGTTCATCAAAGGTTGATGGTAATTAATGAAACGAGCTTCCACCAAACTTGCCTCAACCGAATCACGCACACGCTTTAAAATTTCTACATTAAAATCGTCAATGCTATTGACATTGCTACAAATATTTCTATGATCGCTTAAAGCGCTAGAATTGTTTTATATTTAATACTATTTTTGTGTTCGTTATATCTTAAATGAAATGGACGAGCAGTTTTACCGATATATTGGCCATTGCAAAATTTGCAAGTGAATTGATAAATTACACAAGTCACCTCACAGACATAATAAGAAGGCAATTTGTCACATAGGTCACAATTATTGTGCTTATAGATCGTCTGTGACTGAATACATTACGGAGCTTTTTATTACCGGTACTAACAAAATTGATATCTAATTTGTACTTGCGAATACTGTAGTTTATTTTTCTTATAAGACTATCACTAACAAAAGGAAGTTTTAGAGTACACTTATTGGATTTTCCGTCTTTTTTGTATTTCTTTTTTATTTGATTTTTCTGAGCCATTTTTATGTCTTGTTGAGAGTAACCGTTACGTAATAAATTATCTTCGCACTTACTTATTGAGTTGCACTGGTACTCATTCGGTAGAAGATTGCTGTTCCTTAATTCAAGGTCTTTGAATTTTTGATTTAGACGAATTTGTTGGGGATAAAGCGGTTTGCAGAAAGATACGTTCTTTGGAAATGGAAATCCTCCGAACAAGCTTAAAAAACTTGAGAATGAAGTTGAATAACCTTGAGCAGCAGCGTGGTTACGATTACCTTACAATAGTGAGGAGAGTCCCTGATAGTGTCTTAAGGACTTTATTTGCGAAATTGGCTATTGATATGAGAAAAGTAGAGCTATCAAAGTTTGATAGACATGGGAAAAAATGGAGGAATAGGAATTTTTCAACCGAACCATTTCCATGTTTGAGATCTCATATGTGGTTGACCATCGTCTGAATTTCCCATTTCCATATTCTGATGAACACCTATGCCGTGAGGGAGTGCAAGAGAAGGGTAAGTTGCAACTTTCTCGTGACGCATCTTGTTGTAATCTCTATAGTAATGAGACCGACATTTCTTTATTTAAAAAAAAAAAGATTCTTTAATAACCTTTAAAACAAATTAAAATTAACTAACTTAAATTATATAAAAATGATTAAATAAATTAAAAAAAATATAACAAAAAATTAAACAAAACAAAAATATTAAATAAAAAATAAACAAAAAAAAATAAAATTAATTTATTATAAATAAAAAACAAATTATATTAAAAAAAAAAAAAATTAAATAAAAAAATTAATCTTTAAATAATACTTTAAAAAAAATTAACCTGATCCTTTGATTGATTTACTCAAGAAAGGTCCTAATTTCCGGGTTCCACCAAACTTAAACTCTGATTTATGAATGATGTTGAGCTTGCTCTTGATAAAAATGACTTACAGTCTTCGTTGGAATTATCAATGTAATGTTGAGTCTGACAATAGTTCTGCACCTGATAATAGTTTAAAAATACCATTCTATAAGAACGCTGTTAAACTTCCTAGCAGTATGTCAGAAGAAAAAGAATTAAATTTGCTCCTTTTTTAAAGAAGAAATACAGAAAGCTGTTAAATCGGAAATGCAGCATGTTAAAAATAAACAGTCGTACTTTGAGATTAACAAAAGTATAAAAAACAGTAAACATTTTCTGAAGACTAATGATCTTACTGTAGTGCCAACAGATAAAAGCAATCGACTTTGCGTGACAAAAATTACTGATATCGTACGTCGAAATAATGATATGTTAAATGACAGCACGACATATAAGCCTCTGAATAAAAGTAAAAATGCAGTTTGGAAAAGCAAGCTAACAAGATTGTAAATAACATACTAAAAGATAAATTAGCGATTCAAGTTTGAAACGTATGCTTGTTTCCGGATCACAGCCGTCTCAATTTTATACTCTATCAAAGATCACAAAACAAAAGATGAAAATAATCAATATCCTCTACGGCCTATTGCCTCGGTTATCAATAACCCAACTAACAAGATTGATTGGTTTTGCGGCAGAATACAATACCTAAACCAACTTGTCAGTTGGTGCCTGCGCACCTCTCGAGTTCTTTAGAATTGATTTAGGAAATAAGCAGGCGAAAATTTGATAATTTGTGTAGTGATTCTGTGTTCATTTCCTTAGACGTTGTCAATTTGTATCCCAGCGTTCCTATTGATACTGCTTTGGAATGATAGAGAATTTTTCAAAAAAGCACTGGAACGTTATTAACAACTTCAACATTAGTTTGGACGAATTTATGACCATGCTAAAATTTATTTCATATAATTAATAGAAATTACTTTTAATGAGAAAATTCCTATTTACAAATAAAAGGAGTCCCCATGGGATCGCACTATGCGCCTCCTTTCTCTATAATTTTTTTGAACTACATTGAAGAAAAGGCCATTTCTAAATTAAAATCAAACATCAATTTTTCTAAAATCATTTACCAAAAGATACATTGATGATTGTATCATTGGGCCTATAAAGAGAAACGATAACATCTTCAATGAGATACTTGAAGTCTTCACTCTATTAACGACAATATTAAATTCACTCTCGAAGTTCCAAAAAATGGTGTTCTCAACTTTCTTGACTTGAGTATTTGGGTTGATAATTGCAAGGTAGTTCACCAAAAATATACAAAAGAGCTAGCCTCTGGTAACACTTTAAAAAAAGACAGTTGTCTTCCTAAATCAGTTAAAACCAATTTCCTAAATCAAAAATTCAAAGACCTTGAATTAAGGAACAGCAATCTTCTATTCTACCCGAATGAGTACCAGTGCAACTCAATAAGTAAGTGCGAAGATAATTTATTACGTAACGGTTACTCTCAACAAGACATAAAAATGGCTCAGAAAAATCAAATAAAAAAGAAATACAAAAAAGACGGAAAATCCAATAAGTGTACTCTAAAACTTCCTTTTGTTAGTGATAGTCTTATAAGAAAAATAAACTACAGTATTCGCAAGTACAAATTAGATATCAATTTTGTTAGTACCGGTAATAAAAAGCTCCGTAATGTATTCAGTCACAGACCGATCTATAAGCACAATAATTGTGACCTATGTGACAAATTGCCTTCTTATTATGTCTGTGAGGTGACTTGAGTAATTTATCATTCACTTGCAAATTTTGCAATGGCCAATATATCGTAAAACTGCTCGTCCATTTCATTTAAGATATAACGAACACAAAAATAGTATTAAATATAAAAACAATTCTAGCGCTTTAAGCGATCATAGAAATATTTGTAGCAATGTCAATAGCATTGACGATTTTAATGTAGAAATTTTAAAGCGTGTGCGTGATTCGGTTGAGGCAAGTTTGGTGGAAGCTCGTTTCATTAATTACCATCAACCTTTTGATGAACAGGCGTCACGAGACTGTTGCAACAGAATTAGAGTTTTGTAAATCACTCTTTCATTATCGTGCTAGTTCTGCCACGACTAAGCGTCTGGACGCGAAACGTCGGCACAATTATTTTATTGAATTTTATATATTCATACATCGGCAGTAATTTTCACTCGGGAGAGTTTTTTCTATTACTATCATCGTATGTGAATCATGGTCCTCCCGCCTTCTGCTATTGCATACATTATTTCCGCAATCACATGTGTAGTATTGCGAGCTCACGCAAAATCCTTTGTTAACTTACAGGTAAGATGCGTACGAGTGATCTGCGACATTCTCTTTCTACAAGTATGTCTTTCAAGTGCTGTTGTCCCTACTTTCATCAGTAATATGGTAAATGTTCCCAACGAATTTGTTGGGGATAAAGCGGTTTGCAGAAAGATACGTTCTTTGGAAATGGAAATCCTCCGAACAAGCTTAAAAAACTTGAGAATGAAGTTGAATAACCTTGAGCAGCAGCGTGGTTACGATTACCTTACAATAGTGAGGAGAGTCCCTGATAGTGTCTAAGGACTTTATTTGCGAAATTGGCTATTGATATGAGAAAAGTAGAGCTATCAAAGTTTGATAGACACTCGAGAGTGGGAAAAAATGGAGGAATTTTTCAACCGAACCATTTCCATGTTTGAGATCTCAATATGTGGTTGACCATCGTCTGAATTTACCATTTCCATATTCTGATGAACACCTATGCCGTGAGGGAGTGCAAGAGAAGGGTAAGTTGCACCTTTCTCGTGACGCATCTTGTTGGTTCGTTGTAATCTCTATAGTAATGAGACCGACATTTCTTTACCTGATCCTTTCTTGATTTACTCAAGAAAGGTCCTAATTTCCGGGTTCCACCAAACTTAAACTCTGAGTTTATGAATGATGTTGAGCTTGCTCTTGATAAAATGACTTATAGTCTTCGTTGGAATTATCAATGTAATGTTGAGTCTGACAATAGTTCTGCACCTGATAATAGTTTAAAAATACCATTCTATAAGAACGCTGTTAAACTTCCTAGCAGTATGTCAGAAGAAAAAGAATTAAATTTGCTCCTTTTTTAAAGAAGAAATACAGAAAGCTGTTAAATCGGAAATGCAGCATGTTAAAAATAAACAGTCGTACTTTGAGATTAACAAAAGTATAAAAAACAGTAACATTTTCTGAAGACTAATGATCTTACTGTATGCCAACAGATAAAAGCAATCGACTTTGCGTGACAAAAATTACTGATATCGTACGTCGAAATAATGATATGTTAAATGACAGCACGACATATAAGCCTCTGAATAAAAGTAAGAAATCAGTTTGGAAAAGCAAGCTAACAAGATTGTAAATAACATACTAAAAGATAAAGTAAGCGATTCAAGTTTTGAAACGTATGCTTGTTTCCGATCACAGCCGTCTCAATTTTATACTCTTATCAAAGATCACAAAACAAAAGATGAAAATAATCAATATCCTCTACGGCCTATTGCCTCGGTTATCAATAACCCAACTAACAAGATTGATTGGTTTTGCGGCAGAATACTAAACCAACTTGTCAGTTTGGTGCCTGCGCACCTCTCGAGTTCTTTAGAATTGATTAAGGAACTAAGCAGGCGAAATTTGATAATTTGTGTAGTGATTCTGTGTTCATTTCCTTAGACGTTGTCAATTTGTATCCCAGCGTTTCCTATTGATACTGCTTGGAGATGATAGAGAATTTTTCAAAAAAGCACTGGAACGTTATTAACAACTTCAACATTAGTTTGGACGAATTTATGACCATGCTAAAATTTATTTCATATAATTATGAAATTACTTTAATGAGAAAATCTATTTACAAATAAAAGGAGTCCCCATGGGATCGCACTATGCGCCTCCTTTCTCTATAATTTTTTTGAACTACATTGAAGAAAAGGCCATTTCTAAATTTAAATCAAACATTAATTTTCTAAAATCATTTACAAAAGATACATTGATGATTGTATCATTGGGCCTATAAAGAGAAACGATAACATCTTCAATGAGATACTTGAAGTCTTCAACTCTATTAACGACAATATCAAATTCACTCTCGAAGTTCCAAAAAATGGTGTTCTCAACTTCCTTGACTGAGTATTTGGTTGATAATTGCAAGGTAGTTCACCAAAAATATACAAAGAGCTAGCCTCTGGTAACACTTTAAAAAAAGACAGTTGGCTTCCTAATTCAGTTAAAACCAATTTCCTAAATCAAAAATTCAAAGACTTGAATTAAGGAACAGCAATCTTCTACCGAATGAGTACCAGTGCAACTCAATAAGTAAGTGCGAAGATAATTTATTACGTAACGGTTACTCTCAACAAGACATAAAAATGGCTCAGAAAAATCAAATAAAAAAGAAATACAAAAAAGACGGAAAATCCAATAAGTGTACTCTAAAACTTCCTTTTGTTAGTGATAGTCCTTATAAGAAAAATAAACTACAGTATTCCGCAAGTACAAATTAGATATCAATTTTGTTAGTACCGGTAATAAAAAGCTCCGTAATGTATTCAGTCACAGACCGATCTATAAGCACAATAATTGTGACCTATGTGACAAATTGCCTTCTTATTATGTCTGTGAGGTACTTGTGTAATTTATCAATTCACTTGCAAATTTTGCAATGGCCAATATATCGGTAAAACTGCTCGTCCATTTCATTTAAGATATAACGAACACAAAAATAGTATTAAATATAAAAACAATTCTAGCGCTTTAAGCGATCATAGAAATATTTGTAGCAATGTCAATAGCATTGACGATTTTAATGTAGAAATTTTAAAGCGTGTGCGTGATTCGGTTGAGGCAAGTTTGGTAGAAGCTCGTTTCATTAATTACCATCAACCTTTGATGAACAGGCGTCACGAGACTGTTGCAACGAGAATTAGAGTTTTGTAAATCACTCTTTCATTATCTGTGCTAGTTCTGCCACGACTAAGCGTCTGGACGCGAAACGTCGGCACAATTGTTATTGAATTTTATATATTCATATATCGGCAGTAATTTTCACTCGGGAGAGTTTTTTCTATTACTATCATCGGAATCATGGTCCTCCCGCCTTCTGCTATTGCATACATTATTTCCGCAATCACATGTGTAGTATTGCGAGCTCACGCAAAATCCTTTGTTAACTTACAGGTAAGATGCGTACGAGTGATCTGCGACATTCTCTTTCTACAAGTATGTCTTTCAAGTGCTGTTGTCCCTACTTTCATCAGTAATATGGTAAATGTTCCCAACGAATTTGTTGGGGATAAAGCGGTTTGCAGAAAGATACGTTCTTTGGAAATGGAAATCCTCCGAACAAGCTTAAAAAACTTGAGAATGAAGTTGAATAACCTTGAGCAGCAGCGTGGTTACGATTACCTTACAAAAGTGAGGAGAGTCCCTGATAGTGTCTTAAGGACTTTATTTGCGAAATTGGCTATTGATATGAGAAAAGTAGAGCTATCAAAGTTTGATAGACATGGGAAAAAATGGAGGAATTTTCAACCGAACCATTTCCATGTTTGAGATCTCAATATGTGGTTGACCATCGTCTGAATTTCCCATTTCCATATTCTGATGAACACCTATGCCGTGAGGGAGTGGCAAGAGAAGGGTAAGTTGCAACTTTCTCGTGACGCATCTTGTTGTAAAATTTTCCTTCTCTTAAAAATTTCAAAGTAATGAACCGACATTTCTTTACCTGATCCTTTGATTGATTTACTCAAGAAAGGTCCTAATTTCCGGGTTCCACCAAACTTAAACTCTGAGTTTATGAATGATGTTGAGCTTGCTCTTGATAAAATGACTTATAGTCTTCGTTGGGGGGGAATTATCAATGTAATGTTGAGTCTGACAATAGTTCTGCACCTGATAATAGTTTAAAAATACCATTCTATAAGAACGCTGTTAAACTTCCTAGCAGTATGTCAGAAGAAAAAGAATTAAATTTGCTCCTTTTTAAAGAAGAAATAAAGAAAGCTGTTAAATCGGAAATGCAGCATGTTAAAAATAAACAGTCGTACTTTGAGATTAACAAAAGTATAAAAAACAGTAAACATTTTCTGAAGACTAATGATCTTACTGTAGTGCCAACAGATAAAAGCAATCGACTTTGCGTGACAAAATTACTGATATCGTACGTCGAAATAATGATATGTTAAATGACAGCACGACATATAAGCCTCTGAATAAAAGTAAGAAATGCAGTTTGGAAAAGCAAGCTAACAAGATTGTAAATAACATACTAAAAGATAAAGTAAGCGATTCAAGTTTGAAACGTATGCTTGTTTCCGGATCACAGCCGTCTCAATTTTATACTCTTATCAAAGAATCACAAAACAAAAGATGAAAATAATCAATATCCTCTACGGGCCTATTGCCTCGGTTATCAATAACCCAACTAACAAGATTGATTGGTTTTGCGGCAGAATACTAAACCAACTTGTCAGTTTGGTGCCTGCGCACCTCTCGAGATTCTTTAGAATTGATTAAGGAAATAAGCAGGCGAAAATTTGATAATTTGTGTAGTGATTCTGTGTTCATTTCCTTAGACGTTGTCAATTTGTATCCCAGCGTTCCTATTGATACTGCTTTGGAGATGATAAAGGAAGAGAATTTTTCAAAAAAGCACTGGAACGTTTATTAACAACTTCAACATTAGTTTGGACGATTTTATGACCATGCTAAAATTTATTTCATATAATTATGAAATTACTTTTATTGAGAAAAATCTATTTACAAATAAAAGGAGTCCCCATGGGATCGCACTATGCGCCTCCTTTCTCTATAATTTTTTTGAACTACATTGAAGAAAAAGGCCATTTCTAAATTAAAATCAAACATCAATTTTTCTAAAATCATTTACAAAAGATACATTGATGATTGTATCATTGGGCCTATAAAGAGAAACGATAACATCTTCAATGAGATACTTGAAGTCTTCAACTCTATTAACGACAATATTAAATTCACTCTCGAAGTTCCAAAAAATGGTGTTTCTCAACTTTCTTGACTTGAGTATTTGGGTTGATAATTGCAAGGTAGTTCACCAAAAATATACAAAAGAGCTAGCCTCTGGGAACACTTTAAAAAAAGACAGTTGGCTTCCTAATTCAGTTAAAACCAATTTCCTAAATCAAAAATTCAAAGACCTTGAATTAAGGAACAGCAATCTTCTACCGAATGAGTACCAGTGCAACTCAATAAGTAAGTGCGAAGATAATTTATTACGTAACGGTTACTCTCAACAAGACATAAAAATGGCTCAGAAAAATCAAATAAAAAAGAAATACAAAAAAGACGGAAAATCCAATAAGTGTACTCTAAAACTTCCTTTTGTTAGTGATAGTCTTATAAGAAAAATAAACTACAGTATTCGCAAGTACAAATTAGATATCAATTTTGTTAGTACCGGTAATAAAAAGCTCCGTAATGTATTCAGTCACAGACCGATCTATAAAGCACAATAATTGTGACCTATGTGACAAATTGCCTTCTTATTATGTCTGTGAGTGACTTGTGTAATTTATCAATTCACTTGCAAATTTTGCAATGGCCAATATATCGGTAAAACTGCTCGTCCATTTCATTTAAGATATAACGAACACAAAAATAGTATTAAATATAAAAACAATTCTAGCGCTTTAAGCGATCATAGAAATATTTGTAGCAATGTCAATAGCATTGACGATTTTAATGTAGAAATTTTAAAGCGTGTGCGTGATTCGGTTGAGGCAAGTTTGGTAGAAGCTCGTTTCATTAATTACCATCAACCTTTGATGAACAGGCGTCACGAACGGACCGAATCGCCTCCACGCGATCGGGGACCGGGGGACGGAGGACACACTCACGGACACTGTGGGTACACGCAAGAATACTGTTGCAACGAGAATTAGAGTTTTGTAAATCACTCTTTCATTATCTGTGCTAGTTCTGCCACGACTAAGCGTCTGGACGCGAAACGTCGGCACAATTATTTTATTGAATTTTATATATTCATACATCGGCAGTAATTTTCACTCGGGAGAGTTTTTTCTATTACTATCATCGGAGTGTTATTTGCAGTGACCATTTCACTGAATCTGATTTCGTCAGAGACCTTCGCAGTGAAATACTAAATTCATCAGCTACAACCGTCGACCGCCGCCCCAGACGCCTGAAAGAAAATGCCATTCCCTCTAGAAACCTTCATCGCGAGCGTGCAAATTCTTCGCCTTCGTCATCCGCGGTATTGGACAAACTTCACACAGCCCGATATTTGCGAAGTCTCTCTACAAATCGGCCTATGAGCTCTATTGATTTGGAAGAGTCACCATGCATTGCTCGAAATTTGGAATCTGATATTGCAGGTTTTGCCGACAAAGAATCAATGACAGGTGTTCCTTACGAAAAGGATATAAGCTCTGAATTTGAATCTGAATCTTCATCAGAATCGAGTTTCATAGATTCTGACGAGGAGCCTAATGATAATTTGTTTGGCAAGTGCTTCTTCGTCTACTTCGAAAATTTGCTAGAACTACTTTGATTATGTTCACTACGTGTGGTTCTCCTATCGAGCCGACGTCTCGAGTATTCTCGTGTATTGGTACTTTATTGAAAGTCACACATGTATGCCTCAACAATCACTCGACGACTTGGTCATCACAGCCTGTTCTCAAAAAGTTCCCGTTAACTGATAATGCTTTAACAACCTCAGTTTGCATCTCAGGAAATACACATTCGACACTCAAGGATATTTTTTTTTCGAATACATTGAATCTACAGATCATGAGAAAACCAAACATACTCAAAGATTCAGCAAGCATTATGTATTAACCAGTGGTTAGATGAAGCTTATAATTCCCTAATATCTGAGGCATCAGGTTGTGTTCAAGAAAATGGTGAAGCAGTCATGATTGGAGATGGAGGGTAAGATATTTGCAGTCTCACATGCTTTGATGGTATTTGGTAAATACCGAGTATTCGCATTAGAGGCAAACACAAATTCTGTATAAATGAAAATATGTGCAAAATTTAATGACAATTCATGTAGGCCTAGATCACGTCGATTTTAATTCGACAAAATAATTCAGAAAAGCACTTCATGTAGATTGTAATACATCCTCAAATCCTCAATTGCGGAGAGATTTAGACGAAAGTGTAGGCACTTCATACATACATCATATCTTGAAATACTTTCCATATCGTTATTTCTTAAGTATGCTCCTAGCGATTATAACTTTCCCTACTCAACATGAAGATGCGAACTTCAAACCTAGCCGTGATTGATGCATAATGTTGGAATCGGGCGTGATGGCCACGATTTAAAGACAGAATGGAGTCTGTGGAAAAAAAGCAACGAAGTGTTGTAGAGAAACCGTAAAAGTACACTGTAAAAAGTTCTCATGAATGGCGACATTGCTATTTTGCTCGCACGTTCATTAAATCTATTTGAACTATGTTAAGCTCTTCTATTATTTCTAGTTGTACTGAGATTATGAGTGTTACTATATTGATGATGTAGACAACGCGCTTAATGATACGAAGGTGTGTGTTGAGATGCTTACAATTATAGAGAAAACTTGCTATTTTACCTCTCTGCTCTCCATTATTCGCAGATCAAACCGTAGAAAAAATGTTATTGTGATGATTGTCTGCGTTTTGACTCGAACCTGCGAATCTTGCTGCGTGGATGGCGATGACGTCAGCAAAGCATAGGGAAAAGCGCTCCTGTGGCTAAACGAGAACAACGATGCAGCGTTGCAACCCGTTGCGTTTACGCGCGATCAAATGTCGTTCTCTTTGATGAAAAAAATTATTTTTCCGTTCGACCCTGCCTCTAAAAGTCACGAGTCTTTGTCGAAATAAAGTCAATATTCGAGATATAGATCTGCCACATCTGCAACAGCCAATCAAAATGAAGCGCTATAGCCTTGTCTCACTAACTGCATTCACCTTCCGCATGGCTCTCATCAATATCACGCTACGTTTTCTGAATTTCTGTCTTCCAAAGCGGTTTAGATTTCTTCAATCACTAATTCTCAATAATACGTATCGTAAACTATCTGTAGATTGCAAACGGATGCAGATTTCACCTAAGTTAAGTCACAAATCTGCGGTGTTTTTAACATTAAACGATTACTTTCAGGAACTACCGTCTGTGAAAAACGCATAGTGTTCAAGCCGGCTGGGTCGAAAACGCGCTAAGTGAATCCTTGTCTTGTAGATACCTGTAGGTGGGAAATTCATACAAACAAACTCTAAATATTACTCATTGAACAAAAATTTTTGAAACTATACTTCTTTAACTTTTTTCATTTTGACTGGTATATTATACATGTATGCATGATGCCATGAAAGTTAATCACAATCCCATCAAGTCCGCTAGCACAGAACCCCCCTTAGTAGCGTGTTGCCCACCTCTACCTCAATAATTCAGCAATCGAGATGGCATGAATCACAAAGTTTCTGAATGAAGGATGTTTCAAGGACGTAGCCAATGCTCTGTCAGTTTCTTCAGAGAGAATCTTCAGGGACACTGGTGCAAGTGGAATAGCGGTCTCCTCACTCGCCGGCCCATGCTCGTCCCAGAATTGTTCAATGGCGTGACACATTCAGGTAAGCGTGCTGGCAGTCAAGGGTTTGATGTTCAATCTCACTAACAGTGGCATGACAGCCGAGGAGCGATGTGGTCTTGCGTTGTCGTTTGGGAAAGACGAGAACCTCCACCTCTGACATGGGGCAACAACAGGAGCACAATTCATTGAGATACCTCTCTCCAGTCAACGTGCTTTGATGATGATGCTATCGTTCGTCGCCATGCAATGCCACCCTCAGCATAAACACTTCCACTCCATATCTGTCGTGTTCTTTAATACAGCATGGGGCCAAAAGCGTTCACCTGGAAGACGATGCACTCTGACATGACCGTCATTTGAATTCAGAGGGTTTCTCGATTTCATCGGTTCCACAAGACTTTTGCCAGTGATGGTCATTCCGAGGAGCGGATGGGCTTCACACCAGGCAACTCGTTCTTCTGCGGTGCTCAAAAATCCAATGGATTTAGACACGGTGGTCGTCCTGCGACGCCGTTCGAACCCCCACTGCAGTCTATATTTGAGGACTCTTCCAGTGTACGACTAGCTTTGGGGAGGGGTAGTGACACAAATTCTATTCCTCTTTGCAGGCTAAAACTAGACGTGCGTCTGTCCTTCCTGCAGACTTTCTGTCGACCAGATCCCTTCTTGTTTTTAACATCTCCTTCTGCTTTCCATCGATGTGTTGAATAATGTGTTGTGCTCTATGTGTTTGAATGGGTAATCATGGCGAGATATTGCATCCATACCTTAGTAAAAAAATGAAACAAACTTCAATTCAAGCCAATGATAGTTTGTTTTCAATTAATTATGTCAATGAGTATATATTCTATAATCTAATAACAAAAATTCATTTTGATTCTGAATTTATTTTGCGTAAACCCGCATGATAAGATTGGTAACAATCGAGGTCGAATGTGGCCTAAATGGGATCCCACCTATACGTTTTTTCGGTTGAGCAGACAACTGGCTCAACTAAACAACTTCTATACTTTCCTTTTCCATATATATCGGACAAAATGGACAAAGAAATAAAGGAACGTTCGAAAAATTAACATAAATGTCCGGTGACAAGAAAAAAATAAAGCATTCGACAATATTTCAACTTAGAAAACGTTTCTTCATCCAGACAATTGCTACTCTCGCCAACTGTCCTTGGAATAAAAACGAATTGTGTAATCAGAAAAATTTCATCTACTAAATCTCTGCAGCGAATGTAATAAGTTCCTATTTCGCGTTGTGGGCCGTCAGTGTGCGGGCGCGGTGGTTGTTTTCCTTTTTTTTTTTTTTTTTTTATGTTTTGTTAGCTTTCATTTTTTTTTTTGGTTTTTTTTTTAGTTTTTGTTTTTTTGTTTTTTTTTGATTTTTTTTTTTTGACTTATTTATTTTTTATATTTTTGTTTTTTTTTTTCTGTTTTCTGTTTTTGTTACGTTTGTTTTTTGATTCTGTTTTTTTTTTTCAATTTTTTTTTTTTTTTTTTTTTTTTTTTGTTTTAGTTTTGGTTTTTGTTTTTTTAGGTTTCTTTTTTTGTTATTGTCCTTTTAATACGCATTCTTTGTTTTTATTGTTGCTTTTTTTTATAGTGATTTTTTGTTATCTTCCTCCCTGACCCCCGTTTAACAATCACCTCATTTTTCACTTACACCCCATTTTTTTGTCGAGTGACTACTTTGTACATCTTTATTGTTTTTTTTTGTTTTTTTTTTTGTCCTAGTTTTCGTTTTTGCCGTTAGTTTTTATTGTTTTTGATATTTGTTTCTGATTTTTTTTTGTTTTTCTTATTATTCTATTATAGGTTCTTTGATATTCTGTAGTTTTTTGTTTTTTTTTTATATGTTTTTTTTTTTTTTGTTTTGTTTTTTATTTTTATTTTTGTTGTATTCTTATCCTGTTTCAGTGTTTTTTTTTATTTATTATTCCTTTTTATGTATTGTTTATTCTTTTTTTTAGGTTTTGTTTTTCTATTTTGTTTTTTTATTTTTTTTGGTTTGCTTTTTTTTTTATAAACGTTTTTTTCTTTGTGTTGATTTGGTTTATGTTTTTTTGTGTTTATTTATTTTTTGTGGGTGATTTTGTTTTCGTTAGTGCCCATCAGTCTTTTCATCAACACGACAAGAACATTTAACTACAAAATCATCTTCACGTTTACAAACATATTCAAAATTGTCACTCAGAACAACTATAAATCCTACGTGCTCTTTCTTGCTTATGATAATGAACAATATATTATCCGTTTGCGTGAATCTTTTTTTATTCAACAAATTGTAGTCCTCTATTAACAATTAAAAATGAGCTCGACAGTTCTCGAAACCTCCTTGTCCAACTTGCCTTTTTTATGCAGTTACCTCTTTATTCCTAGTTTATATTTTTGTACTCTCCACCCCCCTTACCTGAAACTACTAGTCAGGTCAATTTCTGTTTGCTATTGGGTAATTTGCAGCCCATTACTTTCTGTCGCATATCTCACATCAATCTCTTACTAAATTATTGATGGAAAATCATGTACCGCATTCTTTCTTGCCAACCGTCTCTAACACGAATTAAGTTTAAATATGTATTATGTTTGAATTGATTACATAGCCACTACTTGCCTTTATGAATTGCTTTTTTACCTGAGGAAGGTCCTGTGCGGATGGTGACCGAGATATTTTGTATACATTTTAAATCGTTTTAACATCAAAAATTCCTGATCCTTTAAATTACTTACATATATAAGCACCAGACTAATCAGCGGCCTTTATTTTCATTTTCCTATATACATAATGTAAAATGAAATAAAAAATATATGCAAAATGTATTAAACTTCCGAGTCATCACACCGAAGCAATTTCATATCAGAAACTACGGTTTGTATCTTATTCAGGAACCAATTACAACGTATCAGGAGCAAATAAATCTATTTTCTAGAATGTTTTTTTTTTTTTGGGCTGGATTCTTACCACAACGCACGAATATATATGTAATATATATGGTATACACATATTATACGTAGTATATTAAATATATTATAATATATGTGTAATGAATGACTAACATATATTAATTTAAACTGAATGTAATGATCACAATAATTTACCATTAAATAATATATAACAATTAATGAAGTAATTGTTTTTGTTTATGACCGAAATAAGTAATTAAATAACGTAGTGGAATGTCGATTTTTGCACGTAATGCTTTCCAACAAGCAATGTGATAGAATCAAATGACCTGTCTATCTTTTTCTTGATTTAGCTATACATCTTTGATGCATTCTCTGAAAAATAATTGGCGTTGGTTTTGTCAGATGATATAAACAAGTATCTCAAATCGATAACAAAACATTGATGCTTTTGGACTGGTTATCAAAAACCAAGAGGTATATATTGCAATAAAAATATGAATGCTGTAATCTGAAAAATCTTTCACAAATTACAATTACAAAGAAGTATAGTCACTGAACATGGGACTAGTGGAACCATTGAGTAATCTTGATGCTCTCTTTTTTGCTGTAGAGATGGCTCTGGTGCGCTTTTTCGTAGGTATCTCAAATGAGTGTCCTCTTGAAAACAATAAAGATGTGTAGCACCAAGTCTTGTGACATTGACTCAATTCCAAGTGATGTTTTTTTTCTACGTTTCTTCCTTTGACTTGTTCTCACCCACGTGTTAATGAACATTATCAATGCTAGGTCGTTATACCTGCAGTTGATGTTCCTTAAGGTATAAGAACAACTCTTGTAAAACTGAAAGTTGAAAATCCTTGTGAAGATTAAAAAAAATCCTGACCCCACAGCTCTACTGTAGCCACTTCGACAATTTCAAATGTGCCCATTTTTATAAAATCGAAATTTTGGGGTGTTACGTTCGTCTAACATTCAAAACTTCATGTTCACCACGAAGCGGAGGGGGGAGGAAGAAGGGAGGGGAGGTTTTTGCTCCCAATTTACCAGGTCACTGCTCATCGGAGTTCTCACCACAGTACGGAATCTTCAATAAATTGCATTATGAATGATGTTCTGACGAAGTTGCGATGAACATAAGATTACAGTTCTTGTAATTTTGGATTGTACCAGGCAAGCATTCGATGTTGTGAGCCACTGTATTTTGCTTGATCGCTTGTGTTCTCTGACTTTGAAATTAAGAGTGTCGACCTTTGCTTGGTTTCAAATCATAAATTTAGATGCATCAGATTTATAACTGCTAGTACTTCACAATTCATTAGTCTAATCCTTTTTGAATGACTTTTTAGAGGGTTCCACAAGGGTCAATTTCGGGCCCTATTATCCCTTTTTACGATGTACCGCACTATCACTCCCTTTGATTCTGGATGAGCATAGAGGTTCTGTGTCACTTTTTTTCTTTTTGATTGACGATCTTATATATATATTCAGATCTCTGACAGTGATGACATTTAAATTCGATTCGAGAAATTGAAAAATGTATATCAGACGAACTCCTCTCTTATCTTGTGATTGTGGCTGACGATGCAACCATCCTCTGTCTGAATATCACAGAATCAACCAAAGCTAAATATTACTGTATTGTTTTTTAAAGTCAAACTTACAGTGTACATGAGTTTTAGATCTGTTGTAGTTCTATCCTTCTAGAATAATCTTCTTTCTCTATCTTCTCTCTCAATTCACGTCTTCTCTTCATCATTCTATTCAAGGTCGTTTTGGCCTAGATGCTGATCCCACCTATATCTTTGTCATAGCACTTATTCATTGATAGCCGTACTCCTTTTTTTTAAAAAAAAGGGCTAAAATATTTGCAGAAGCGTAAAACTCTTTCTACTACTCTTCAAAGCTCCAAAAACTTCAAAAAATATAAAAAAAACTCATAAAATCAAAAAAGAAATTTTTCATATAGTCTAACCCGGTACGACAACTTCCGCAAATCATTTTAATATAATTAATTGAATGTGGCACTACAAATTTACTGTCAAGCATAAATACTACTCGTACATGCATGCATACCACATAAATCGAGGCGTAGGGAATGAAGACCAGTGGATACAGCTGTGCGCCCTCTATTTGACCATTCATACTAAATCTGGTTTAGTTATTTCAAGTTACGCCTATTCTTGACCTACTCAAATTCATGATGTTGTGATGTGAATATAAATGAATAAAACCATTGAGTAAAATACATTCCAATGAAATACCGTCTAGGCCTATTTGCAACGAGACAACAGTTAAATGAAGGCCTATGACAATTAAAAACATTTAATTTCACCATTCAGCACCATTAATATAATAATCAAAAAAATGCTTCACATTCATGAAAATGTAGTCCAAAATTATCAACTCAAAGATATGGTTGCAAATTCCGAAACGATAAAATCCATGAAGAAATATCCTTTACATGCTCATTATATTTGTAGCAGCAGAAATAATCAAAGAAATATCATAACAATATCATTAAAATATCATTAAACTTTCCAATCACCAACTAGAAATTTTTTGGTAACATTAAAAAAATCATTAAATCATATAAAACCCCAATTTATGTCATGATGATGTTAGGCATCCAATGAAATATATGATTATTGACATTTAACATTTCCGATAGGAAAGGGCAAAACCACCAACCAACCATGTACGTCGAGCGCTATAGAAAAGGAGTCTTGCTGTCAAATCAATCATCACCCCATAATGATTTATTGTGAGAATTCATCACCTGTGAAACACTTTTCTTTACCAAAAAGATGGAATGGTATAACTCTTTTTTGCAATTTGTATAAAACGTAAATACATAATTGTCCGCAAAAAGTAGTTCCTGGTTTTTGAATTTAAAATGTATTATACACTCCATTTCCAAGTATTTCTTTTACTTCATTTGTAGAGGGAAGTCCGTATGAATCGAAATAATAATTAGAACCGTTTTTATTTCTTTGTACCGCAGACCAATGTACTCCTTTTTTATCTGATGTGTGATGATTTGTTACAAAATTCACTTGAGGTACATTTTTTATCAATTGTAATTCATCTCTCATTTAGACGTGGAAAATTTTTATTCCTAATTGATTTGCGATCTTTTTTAAATCGAAATTTGTAGTTGTTTGTTTACCGTATTGTTTTAAGAAGAAACCGAAGGTCGGCGCGCTAAGCTCGGAGTCTTCAATGTTTCAGCTTCTCGTTGTATCCTTTTTGTTATTCATTTTTTTACAAAAATAATAAATTGAACATATTTTGTTCTTTAAATTTGAAAACAAGCAATTTTATAAAAGAAAATATAATAATGTTTTAACGTATACTGTTCATAAACTTTGACAGAAGAGGAATCTACATCTCCCTTTTGATCAAATAACCGATACAAAGTTGCGCATGCATATAACATTTTGTCCGTGGACGCGATCTAATTGGTTGAAGCTCGGTATTGTAACTGAATGGCATAGTAATTGTATGTACATGTATAACAGGACATAGCATTGCATATAAAAGAGAGGGATTCAAAGATGATAAGTTTTCTTTACAACACGATTCATGTCCACGCGTGGACGCGATTTGATTAGTTGAAGCGCGGTATTGTAAGTGAATGACACACCATTGAAAAGAATGGAATCATTTTGAATGTATAGCAGGGAATAGCATTGCATATGTCCACGCGTGGACGCGATCTGATTAGCTAAGCGGTTGAAGCGCGGAATTGCAAATGAATGGCTCACCATTGTTTAGGAAAAAAATGAAATAGCATGGGACTTAACATTAAAATAATGTGTCGTGCGGGCGTATCGCAGCAACAACAGCGGAGTTTCAGAACGAAATCCAAAACTCCATTGCATATGTCCACGCGTGGACGCGACTTGATTAGTTGAAGCGCGGTATTGTAACTGAATGACGCACCATTGTTTAGGAGAAGAATGAAATCCTTTTGAATGTCACACAATTGCTCAGCACAAAAAATCTAGTTGCCGCACCAAAATTCTCCATCAATTTGTAGACAATCTTCCAATATGGTTAGGTCGCGTTTTAAAAGTCTAAGAGGAACAGACACTATAACAAATTTAGGAAATTTGTCGGCCACTTTTCTAATTTCATGGCAAATGAAACTTCGGTGCTGAATAATTGATCTGATTTTTTTCTTCAAAAGACTATAAAAATATGTTTCGTCATTACCACAAAGAGTCAGCAGATGTTGATGTGTTTGCCGATAGAAATTTTACACATAAAACTGAGTGATTTGTATTTCATTTTTCATTTGTTAATATTTATGCCAAGTTTCCAATTGTATTATCCTTCTCCACCATTAACTCTATAAATTCTCCAAAGAATCTGTAATGCAAACCTGTCAAACAATATTCTCCATTAATTCTTGTCGGAATTTGTTCCTTCCTCACCGAACTGTTGTTGGTCTTCTACTTCATTTTGCTTTGTTCTTGAAATTTTCTTTCTATCCTGATGCCTCGATAGAATGGATTAACAAATTGGGCATTTCGCAGTCTCCCTTTCTAACAACTTCGTAATACTCACCGTGTTTTTCGAAGATATAAACCAAATTTGCGATCTCACAGAAAAAGTTTGGCAAATTTCTCTGATAAATCTTTGATTGAGTAGCGAAAAATCTTGACACACCCTTATGAGGAATATAATGACGAGAGCGTATTTGGTACAACCGTCACTGACAGAAACACGGTTAAATTAAATAAGACTCCAGCACAATGTCTGAAATAGCCTTTATCGATTATTGTAGTTGTTATTGTTTATGGCAACGGCAGCTGGAGCAGGATTTGCTGATATATATTCCATGTCCTTCAAAGGTCTAAGTGGGGGGGGTAACAGCCATTTTTCTTTAATACATTGTTTTCCTTTCAAATGTTTGGAGTGGGGTAACAGCGCTTTGTGCTACATGCTTTGGCTTCATGAATGCGAGACAGCAGCTGTTCCCTCTACAATTGAGTGATCCTATGAGTGCAAAGCAGTAGCAATAACAGGAATTGAAAGAGCGCCAATAAGAATAACAATTGTACATACGCCTAAACTTACTCTTATAAGATTCCCATTCCTTGTTTACATCTAACTCAGACGGCCCCAACCATCCTCTTTCTTATTTCTTATGATGCTCTTATCATAGATCATTGTGATTCCTTATCTTTTATATACCTAACTCCATCTTTGTGTTTTTCAATGTTCATCCTTTCGATGACTCCATTAAAGTAGAACTGCTACATATTATAACGAAGATATATCTCGAAGTTTCTCTTCTTCGATTTTTGAGGTTTTTCTTTCAATTTTTTAATAAATATATTGATATTTTTTAAGACTGTGTGAAAAGACTCACGTAAATTTTTTTGTAAATTTTCGCTAAAAATCACAATGTGTAAAATTTGTAAAATATTGAAATATTCCAAATAATTCGGGAGGTATGACATCCGGGAGTGAGGGTAAGTGGGAAAGCGAGTGCCGGATGTCCAAAACCCTATACTAGCTTAGAAAGTCCTAGAATCGAAATTTGCATGAAATGATAGCACACGCCCGGGAGAACTTAGTTGGGGGAAAATGCAAGAGCTGGTTTCCAATGTTTTTTGATTGAGGATTTTATATTTAACAGGCCCAATTCTTTATTCTGCATTGTTGGCCCTTGTCCAAAGACCATGTACTCACAAGCAATAGTGAATTTACAAAATGCGCACCGACAGGATGACAAAAAAGGAAATCCTACAACGTTCTGTCGTTCATCATTTTGAAATAACGCTCCAATAATCTATCAAGAGTATAATCAGACTCTTATGCAAACTTGGTATTCGATTTACAGATCAATGCATAACTCCAGCTTGAAATCAGAGGCCAAGAAATCTTAGAGTATTAATTTTGCTTTAAAGGCATCCACCTGTTCACTAAACTTGAATAATTTTTTCGAAAATCCTCCACAAGTATGACCAATATCAGCTTCCAAAATAACACGTGGTCATTCAATAATAATTGAAAAGTTCCAGCGACCCCAAAAAATTTTTTTCATGTTATTTGAAAATGATTTGTCGGAAAAGAAACTTTCAATGAGTTTATTCCAAGAAAAAGCACCAGTTGGTTTCTTAAGACGCCTTGAAGGAAGAAATTATCCAATAATTGGCATGTATGACTTTCTGATCTGTGAATTCTTCAGATTTGGGTTTTTTTCCTACAACCATACACGTACCGACACTTTTAATTATGACCTTTGTGAACCAATTTATAATTCGCATTCCAATATTGGAAAATTGGAAAAATTGTTGTCAGACAAATAGACACACTATATTAATCCCATGGAATCGTAGGCCTATTTCACATATAAACAATGCTGCCATCGCACTTGCAATTCTCTTCATGAAATCCTGTATTCCCACAACTTTCACAACAACTGGCCAAATAGTTTTCACTTTTGATACATATGTTTTAGATCGAATCTGATCTAAAACATAGATTTTTTCCATGTGCCCATCATTGTACTAGGCAAGAATATGACACTTCCATTATAGTGTACATTATCCACGTCTATGGTGATAATGGATATAAGCAACCACGTAATGAAAAATATCTTTATTTGTCAAACCCACCTCATTGCTACGAGTTCGGCACAGTCTTTTTCTCTTTCCTGGTGTTTACTTTTTTAACAAATCTTAAATGGAATGAACACATTAGATGTTTGGTAAAAAAGGCCTCTAGGAGGTAGGAGGATACACATATCTCCGAAATTTACAACTGTACGTAGAGCAAAATGACAAAATGACTTACTAGCTTAAGCCTGCTTAAGAGTTTAGTTTGAAACTTTTTGAAAAAAAATTGTTAAATCAACGTCCATCCACTTGCAAACTATATGCCTGCAATCGGCTTCTGCAAATACCCGTCATTCATCAACACCATAAGTTTGCCCACCCTTATCAAGGACGCGCACGCTATAAACCAATCTTTTATCGGTTCTGTATAAAGTTGTTTTTTAGTTCCTCTTCGCAATGTACTTCCTTCTTGATTCTGTATTGTTTATCGTTAACTTTCGTAATGCCCTCAAACCCGAATTTTATGTAGAAAATCAAGGCGATTATAATCATTATCATTTCCATCATTGGATACTCCTAGTAAATAAAAGCATTCCAAATTCCTATTGCCCCAAGCGTATGTGGTGGCCTCCTGTGAGATTCCCCAAATCAGATGTGGTGCTGAATTGGATGAATTCCATAAAATTACGCTGATTGACGAAGACCAGAGTATAGCTGTAAGTAAGTAACTATGTGAAACATCTACTAAAGTGTCACCACTGAAAGAAAAATTCTCGCTAAAAACACAAGAGAAACCTTGATCTACACTCACTTCATTTACTTGACAGAACATGCAAAAACCGCTATATCCATGTCTCAAATTTCAAAAACCGCGCTGCCACTGCTCTGAAAAATCCAATCACCATCCAATCGTCAAGAGGCGGGATACTACTTTTAGATTCATAACATAAGAATTTGCCAGTAAAGCTGGGATTATCGAATACTTCCTCATCACAACTGGCACTACACTCAAATGAACAAAACCCACAGATGTACTTATCCATGGATTAAAGATGTAGTATTCAAACAAAATTTCAGAAGAAAACACACTTCTCAAAAATAATAATATTTAGAAACTCGAATAAAACTTCGGTGTAGATATTCATCTTGTCGTTTCAAACAGGTATATATTGTGCGCATAATATAGCCTATTTGAAGGTCTAATCAAGCGGTTGTCTAATTTATAACTTTTCTTTATACATGTAGAAAATCATTAAAGTTGAATTTCTGTTAATCTATCCCCCACACATTCATCATTTGTAAATTGTATGTACGTAAGCTAAAGCAAAAACCAATCAGCTGAATGAAATGTATATTTGTTGAATAAAATAATACCCCCTAACATATTATGTCGCAAATATCCTACTATCTGTGAATTGCTGATAATTTTTGGTTGAATTTCAACTGACAACCATTGGCATTTTTTTTGAAGACATCAGCCATGATCGCTATCTATCACACCATAATTATACAGTCGTTATTTAGCATGGTCATTGCAAATGAATCGCATTCAAGCGTTGCCGAATCGAACGGTTTATTGTCTCAAATAGATATTATGCAAACAGATTTAGGAGTGGTCAGCTTTTGAAAGTTACTTAAATATTCACCGTTTGTCTAACACATAGCTAGGGACGATTTCTTCCTTCTTTTTCCATCTCTGCTTTGTATGACATCTTTCTCGTCACTACGCTTCTTTGAACACTCGAATACACTACTTTGAACGCTCAACACACCTACGGTACTTAATCGAGAATAGTTTGGCTTACACAAAAATCTGAAAGTGCGAAAAGATACAAATGATTGAATTAATGCGATAAATTCCCGCTGTAATGATTTTCTAATGGGATGCCAAGTAATCGATGTCAGCAATTTTCCTCGCAAATTTCTTATGATCAAAACAGTTTAAGTCCTCTCGCACTCCTGAAACTTTCTGTGGTGATTTCACATCCGATATACATTGACAATGATTTTGAATGGACCTAATATAGCCTGGTTGTGTCAGGGAGGGACCGTCTGAAGGGGAAGATCGCTACAAGCTGACTTTAGGACAGAGCTAAATGGAGGCTGAGTCACCACGACCTTTTTAATACCCGAATTAATCGCCGTGGCAAATCATTCTACTTGTAGATCAAATCACTATTCATTCATCAAGTGATTGTGCTAATAATTATGCTTGCAAGATAAATGGCTATTAGTCAGTAACCTGATATTTGAAACTTATCACAATAATAAAAGAAGGTCCTAATAAACATCATCTTTTATAATTTGTTAAATAAAGCATAAAGGCAGACAATACCATGGGTCATTCCAATATTTCCGGAATATTTTGAAATCTTGTGTCCTGAAGCCAGCGTTTTTCAATGCTCATTATTTCGACTACAAAAAGATTATCAAAATAGAGGGATGTCTGGTTAATGTGCCAATGATTTTAGGCGCAACAGCGCAGTTTCTGCATGTTCTGAGCTGTTATTCGATGTATAGTTAAATTCAAGTACTCCCCCTTCAAGTACCCGAATTGTCGGTGGTGTGACGTGTCCCGATAGAGGCACTCTTTCAAATTTCTTAGCAAATCCGATGCATCAGACAACGTCGATAATTTGAAGATAAGAGCCGGGTGAATTTTTTTAAATCAGTAGGTTAGCTGCTCATCCTAGGGTTTCGGATTTTTTGAAAAATTGCCTTGTCTAAAATAATTTCACTCTTGATACAATATTTTAGATAGAATCTGATCTACAAACCATAGATATTTTTCCATGTGCCAATCCATCTGTACATAGGCAAGATAATCAAACATCTATTCTAGTGTAACTATTATCCACTTATCTATGACCGCAACCAACCGTAAAGAAAAAACATTCCCTGGTTATACCAACCCTCAACAACCGTTAGTATTTTGTAACCGACTGTCAATCGTTTTTGAACGTAGGCTCGCTGAATCAATACACCTACATCAGTTTACCTACTGGTCATCGCAATGGAACTACAACTTGCATAATAATGCATGACATACTCTCCACATATCCGACAAAATACTGACAGCAGCCTAATAAGCCCTGCTTGCCTTCCCCAACTATTAACTATTAAAAAGCTTTATTTCTAAAAAGAAATACGTGGTTAAAAAAAACGTTTTATCAAAAATACATTGCACACATGTAGTACAAAGACAGCGGCCTTTTGGCATACGCTACAAATGCGAATCATATAGGGCGCATGGTCGCATGTTCTATTGGCCCTATGGTACACTGCATGATCCAAGAGCCATTCTTTCTTTCATTTGAAAACCGCCTTGCAATCAATCACGATCGGCCAACTAATTATGATACCTGTTATATCGTGAATGGCTGCGTAACTCATACGATGACCTACAAGAGGCCTACATGCGATGGTTTATCCTCGAAATCACAGCTCGCAAGTCCCTAAACCTACATATACACGCAAATATCCCTTAAGGTGACCTGAATGCGAATTATGGAGAATCGTGGTAAATAGAAAGCCAAACGACCGGTATCGAACGTTAGAAATTCGAAATGTTATTAACTCTGATATTGGTGTACATACATCTACCCATACAATAATCTAAGTACGATAGTAGAACTTGTAGGCCAATTAAGTATATATCATATTACAGTCGTTCGTACTTGTAGACTTACGCAGCCATTTGACAGAGCTGTTAGTTTTACGTCAAACAAATGCATGAACCTAGCGTACATGTTTATGATTCTGACATCATTCACATTTGATTGAAAATATCTTGCACTTGCTGTTTAATCACGCTAACCGTAATCGACCGTAACCGTGGAACTTTTAACCGTAACCGGCCAGCTGTTATGACCGCACATCACTAATCCCTAGACCAGAGAGATCGCACGGCGATCTGGGTGCATGTCACGGCAGGATGCATCATGTCAGAGTTGAAACCGCCTAACATGGCGGTTACGGACCTGGGCAAGAATGTCATCCATCATGTTTACATCAAAATCAAACATTTCAACGGAAAAGAAAACAAGTCAATAAAGCATTTATTGGCAAGCTTTCGAAGTTCTTTTTCAATCCAAATGAAATAGCCTCTAACAAACCAAACAAAAAGGAAGAAATGCACAGATGTATTCGATCATGACGTGTGAGTACTTGCACCAGTATATTGACACATTCTGTATGGCGCTAGTTAGTAGGAGCCGAGATCTACGACTCAGAGATTTAACATCGACATGTTCATGACCGCAAAACTCTAATCTTCAGATGTTACTATGTTGCAAATAATTCACGTACGAATTCGATGAATTCCCAGTAGAATATCATTCTATCATTCGATGCTTAGGCCTCCATCTATCATTTGCATGACGCCTTGTTGATCCATATAGATGTCGATCCAAGCTCAACATATAATTTGCTCATATTACCATCTGTGTTATCCCAAGCGATATAGAGCAGTTTGAACAAAAATCATCGTTGATTTAAAGTTAGAATAACACAGTTTTAAATAAAGGGTCGTAATTACATGTATTCCTTCCATTTTCGGGAAAATCACCACACATCTACTCCCAGTCAGATATCATTTTATAAAATAACATTATTGAGACCATGTATAAATATTCTAACTTATCTTTATAGGGGTTCCTAAAATGGAAAAACGCATGCAAAAACTATGTTTATGTTTAGCACGCAAAGTTCATGACACAACGAAACACACACCTTAACGATTTTCAAAACAGGGGAATACAACAAGGGACAAGTTAGCTCAGATACGCCAGTTTTCCAGAGAATGTCTTCTACATGTTTCTAAGAGATAAAACCGATTTGATAAATAGGCCTTGCACCCATCAGAGTTAACATACGTAAGCAGCTCTTCCCAATATTGC
>CAJQUW010008038.1:0-75225 GCA_907163375.1 Prostheceraeus crozeri | reverse complement strand
ACTCTATGGTCGACACTCAACCTATCCCTACTCTGTGAAACGATATCATTTCCTTCTGCATTACTGTCCTGAACGCTCAATTCCGTGGTAATGTGTAATAAAACTGCAAAGATTTGCATATCTCACATTTGGTATCAATACCTGTATCCACCTCGAGTTCATTTAGCAAAATCGAAAGTGTATACACATTGGGGATTTAATCAATGCAGAGTTACCACTCAACTTAATGTACTTACTCTATGCCTCGTTTTAGTATAAGACGACTTCCTAAAATGTGTGATAGGTTTTTTTTCACATTTTCTTCCTTTCTCGGATCTTCATATTTTTTGCTATGTTGTGTTTTGAAACCACTGACATCGTGTTGAAAAAATGAAATGATTTTACTATTTCATGCAAAGTAAGTATGAACTGCAAAGGCAATTGATTATCTACCATTGTCTATGCATACGTCCTACAAAACAGCTACGGTTTCATATGTGGAGAAACTTAGCACAATTCGTGAATTTGTGTTTCATTTGTAGGTGGTTATGATCGCGAGCTTTGCATTATCATCTACTCATGTCCGTGGTCTAGATCTGTACATCAAGAAACTCAAGTCCACCGCATCCCTTAGTTGGAATCTTGCATAAAATGGGGGCTTATAATAAACTGATGCGAGCCATCATTATGAAAAGTCACTGAGTGCCTGGGAACTATGATTAATTTATATATTTCTATGAACAGAAGAACAATTTTCAATGTACAAAATCAAAATCATGGTAATGATACAAAGCGCAGACAAATCCGATAACTATGCACATTTGATATCGCCTAGTCGTATCAGAGTGAGACTAGTGGAAAACTAGTCGTTTTAGATAACGTTTTATAAAAATCATGGCGAAAATTTTCTGTAATTTACAATGAAAAACAGACCGACAAAGATCACTTTACTGATGCACAGATCATAAAAAGGCAAGTCCCAATTAGGGGCAAGGAGCTTGATTATGTACATACTCTCTAAACGGGATTAGGAGTATAGAGAGGGAGAAATAGCGAAAGATGAGCTGCCGAATAAAATATCTCCCGTCATTATTACAGACCGCAATGTTACATAATTTCAAATAAGTTAAAAATATAGATGTCAATGCTTTCCGTATCCGCAACACAAGGTTCCACTGTTTCTTGAACTAAAACGTAGGTTAGAAGTGAATGTGGCAAATCGCAGGTACACAAAAGCTAAATGTACAATTGCGTGTCCTTCATGACCGCATATTTTCCTCTGATGACCACATAAATGTTTATAGCACGGGCACATAGACTACAAATGCAAAAGTCAGCCATTAGCACACTTGAAGAGACGATGAAAATATGAGGGAAATCTGTGTATGATTTCGATTTGCTCTGCTTGATTTCATTACATTTATCGCGATTTTTTGTCATAATTAGGAATCATCCAACTTCAAAGGAGTATGACTATAAGAGGCTTCTGGATACCGACGACAATATTTTTCGTCTCGCAGGAACTTGACTGTCAACAATTTACCTACAATGAAAAAAAATGGGACATACACAAACATAGATAAAGTAAAAATGTTACTGAATGCTTACCGTCGAAATAGTTGGCATGAACACACTGAAAGACTCGCCCAGCCACGTCATTGTTGGCACACTTGACATAGACTAAACCCTGCGGAAATATAAAAACCTATCAATCGTACAATACATCCAAAAGCAATCCAGAAGTAATTCTGAGATCAAAGTTCCCAATAATTAGAATTTCAAGACGTGTGGTTGCATTCGGTCAAGTCTCAACATTTAAAAATGTAATGTCAATCACTCCCAATGATGATGAGGCACAGGAACTCATATTTTTTTGACTACTCTGAATTGCCTTAACTTATTATTAGAAAATTACATGTTTTTAACATTAGCGGTATTAATTTCTGACTAAAGCATCAAATACAGTACCTTCTATTCCAATGATGGTCAAGTACAGAAATACTACAACCTATGATTAACTGAAATTGACCCTAATCTTAACCATATCATATCAAAATATATTAGACCCCTCTCCCTTACCAATCCGATCGATTGTTTGGTTGGTGTTGACAGAAAAGTCAGATCGTAAGGGTTGATTTGTCTCGTTCTTATGATGATGAGGGCTAAAACTGAGCTTACCAAACAGCAACGAGCAGATTTTGCGAACAAAGTGATTGGTCGGATTTCACTATCACTCTTTTAGCACAACTCTTCTTCAGAATCGGAAACAGGATATCAATGTTAACTAATAAATTGATTTCCTACCAGCCGCACATCTTTTGCATGGTAATTTGATTCATCGTTTTTTGAATTTCATTGTTGTTAATTGCATTCACGACATGGTTTAAGATGCTTTGATGGAAATCGATCCCCGCTACTTGCCTTAATGTCAGCAGTCACAATTGTGACGAGTTATTTATTCATTGATCATAGTGGCTATGACAACTGATGTGTGGTGGTCAGGGTTTGATCCTGCCCATTGACACAGTCGCATGAGTGACTCGTAGCTCTGTCGATAGAGCACAAGTCTAGTCAACCTTAGTCATAGGTTCGAATCCTACCAACCGCACATCTTTTGCATGGCAATTTAATCTATCGTTTAGTTAATTTCATTGTTGCTAATATGATATCAGGCACTAGAAAAATCCCATGGAACAACTCTTATTGACGAGTTAGTATTTGTAACAATATAATATAAACGGATTATTCTTTTAACACTACTGCTCCCCGCCCTTCATGCTCCTTTCATACAATTGACACGCAAACACTAATCCGCATTAACTGCGACAAGCCGAACTTTTCACGTGTGGTCTCGCGCGCTGAAAAATATGCTTTTTACATATTTTTTGTCTTCATTTCTTTCTCCCTAGCCTTTTGTCTTAAATACTTAACTTGTAAGATGTCTGAAAACCAACTTAACGATTCGCCACATAATGAGTTCGTTTGATAATAAGTCAATGAATGAGATCGTTGAATGTCCGCGATGAGATGTCTGAATAGATCAGATTCAAATTACGAAGCGAAAATGCAATGCACTTAGGAAACTAGCCTATTACCATAAGAAATGGGTGCGTTCAAAATACAAGTACTTACAAAATATAATTTCACGAATTAACACAACTCCACAAATGATATACTCACTGACATAAATAATGAAACCAACCATCATTGACTTGAATGGAAGTTTGTTTCATTCTTTTCTATGGTTTGAGATGATATCTCGCTTTCTATGTATCACCATTGAACTCCATATGATAAGGGAAATGATATAGGACCATCAAATTTCAAAATTTGATATTGATCACAGTAACAGCTAGAAGTTGAACAGAATCACCACCTACTGCTAACCAGATTTGACTTATGAAATGGCGCACGGTAACTTGACCAGAGGAATGGCAATTGGGATGATGCGTTGTGGGCAAAGTTCTACAACTGTTGCGAAAGAATTGAAAATTTCAAGGGTCGTTGTATGGAGGTGGTGGTGTCGTTGGAAAGCAGAAGGAAATGTGGAAAAGAAGAACGGATCAGGAAGACCAAGGGTATCATCCAAGCGGACAGATGCACGCTTAGTTTTAGCTGCTAAAAGAAACAGATTTGTGTCCGTCCCGAAGCTAATCGTGTACTGGAAGGTTACTGGGAACGTTGCCTGTAGCGTTCGAACTGCATATCGAAGATTGCGAGAAGCTGGTATACAGTCTCGACGACCCTCTGTGAGAATTCCGCTGAACCTGGAACATCGAAGGAGACGAGTGACGTGGTGTCAAGGTCATCAGTCGTGGAGTGACAGTCAGTGGGAACGTGTGCTCTGGACTGATGAATCGAGGTTTACTCTCAATTTCAACGATGGTCGGATCCGTGTTCATCGCTTGCCAAGTGAACGATTTGTTCCATGTTGCGTCAAAGAACACGACCGGTACGGCGGCGGTAGTGTCATGGTTTGGGCCGGCATGTGGCACAATGGAAAAACACCAGCAATCGTAATGAAACGAACATTGACAGGACAGCGATATGCCGACGAGATCGTGACACCGGTCGTGGTTCCAGCAGTGACATCGAATCAATTGATTTTTCAGGATGACAACGCAAGGCCCCATCGCGCTTCAGTGGTCTCTAACAGGATAGCAAGCAGTGGAATCCCAACCTTGGAATGGCCCTCACGTTCTCCCGACCTCTCCCCCATCGAGCACTGCTGGGATGAACTTGGTCGCAGAGTGAGGGAGAGGTACAACCACCCACCAGTGTCTTTGAAGATGTTGGCCGACAGACTGATCGAGCAGTGGAACCTCTTAGACCTGGCATTCATCCAGCGACTGTGCTCATCCATGCCCTCACGCATCGATGCCTGTTTGGATGCTCGCGGTGGTCACACCCGTTTCTAACTGAAGTTGATAAAATCATGAGTATCAAATGAAATGTTTTGAGTAAAGCATTCGAGTTCTCCTTTTACAAACAACAAACAAACGTACAGTACAACCAAGTTTAAGTCATAAGTATTCATATCAGGACTTGTTTCATTCTTTTTGTCACTGAGTATATAAATAGCATCGATGATTATTATATCTGATGATGTGTTTCAGCGCATCAACTTGTACAATTGAATCCAAATTACGCAAAATAATCTGAAAATTTCAGCCAAGTTTGAATGACGTCACATACGATTTCAAATTCTGCAGAGATGTCTACCAGGGGAAAAACACGAAGCGCATTAACTTGTACTACTGAGTCCAAAAATACACACGAAATGATCTGAAAATTTCAACCGAGCTATGAAGTTACACCCGAGTCCAAATTCAACTCTTAAATTATGCTACATTTGATACTGTAACAGGGTGCCCGCACAGTTTCGGAGGACAATTTCCAGACTCATGAAAAAATTCTAGACTCATTGATAACCCCAATTTACCCAAAAATTTGGTTTAATTAACCTAAGGGAAGGAAGAACAGCTGGACTGTATTAGACAATCAGCGAGGCAATGACGGAGAGTCTGCCGACAGAAAGGAATCACTTAGAGGACACTCCTATTTACGGGTGAGAAGCAAAGTCGAAACATAGCAGACTACAGTCTAAAGAGAACATGAAATTTTGCAGAAGCAAGTATAATGAAGTTCGAAGGGCGGTATGAGCAGATATGAAAATATGGCTGCAGGAAAAGCACCGACTGATTGAGCAAAGTGCGCAGAGGCAGATACACGCCAAAGATGCTACATGCAGTCAAGCATGGTCTGAAGAGAAAGTTTCTAATGAATGGAACAAGTCGGCTATAGTGACGCTGTCAAAGAAGGGAATGCGGCAGGGGTGCCAATTCAAGGACGGCCTATCAACAATCCAAGCCTAGCTGGTGATATAACACTTTCGGATGAAAGTTGGTGAGAACTGGAGAATAGCCAAAACTCCGTTTCTTCAGATACAGGAAGATGTGGTCGAAAGATCAACACCGATAAAACGAAGGGAATAGTGATAGTGGAGACAAGTCAAAAAGCAGAGCTTTCGACCAACAGCAGTGCAATCGAAGCGGTCCACAAGTTCACCTATCTTAGAATCACGACATATGACGAGGGATGTGAAATTCGTCAGCACAGTGGCATGAAATTCAGGACGTCAACAGGTTTTGGCAAAATATGGAGGAATCACGTGATTAGCATAGGAACTATAATGCAGTGTGTTGCAATCGTGTGATTCTAGCCTGCTGAACTTGCTTCGGAAGCGTGTACGATGAGAATTACGCACAAGCGGCGGTCTCGATGCCTTCGAGTTGCGATGATTCCGAAGGATTTTTGGGTGTTAGATGGTTTCACTGCAACACCATTTATGAAGTCCTGAAAAAAGTGGAACCAAATTTACGGCTTGTATAGATGATTAACAAGCGCAAAATGAGTCTGTTCGGCCGTATCTGTCGCATGAAAGATCATTGCCTTGTGTAGATTGTGCTGTTAGTATCGCGAATGGCAGCAGTCGTAGAGCCGATCCATGATGTGATGGACAGACAGGGTCAAAAGTTGACCTACACATTATATGTAGGATGACAGAAGACACTGGCGGAAAAGAACCGAAGGAGCATTTGAGGACACCAACAAATGATTCGACTTCCTCGCAAATCAAGCAAAGAGAGCAAAATGATTTGAAAGTGAACCCCGGGCAAAATTCGCTTATGTTATGATTTCATTGTTTCAAAAGCACGTGTACACATCAGCTGTCACTTCTAACCGTATCAGGCACTCTCCATTCCGCAGGTCTACAAATACAATGCTGCTGTAACCATGGGATTAACCAGTTCATTAAAGAACTCAATTCATCTTTCTCGTGGCTACGAATAAAAAATCAGATTTGGAACAATAGCCGGTAAAACTGGAAATTTCGAAGTTACTCATACTACATTACTAACACTAATTCCACACAGCCGCCTAGTACACTACACACACTTCACAGTAGTGAAGAACATATCAGTCACCGCGAAACAGTCTGGCATTAAAATTAGTATAACTCCGGAATAAGACAAGTCTCCAGGAGAATAACCACAAAATTTTCACTAGAAATTTTCACAGAAACTTCACTAACTTGTTAACTCCATATCTCAAATTAACCCAGGTATGACTGCAACTTTAAATAGGGAGTTGTGCCGATGTTGAGAGATGTGAACTAGGGCTGCTGATGATTCCTGATATTGGATGAAATGGCAGCTATTCAGGTCTGCTCCCATTTTTCAACAGAGGATACAAGTCAAAATTTAATAATTCTACTTATACATCAGATTCTCACTGTATTCAAAATACGATCATATAGAAATGTTTTATAATTTTAAAAAATGAATGTGTAAAGTCTGAGAATTTGGCATCATATCAGCAAATAGACAATGACATGTGTCCACTGAGCCTATTGTGCAGACTTATAAATCTAACGGTCCTGCTCTCTGCTCCATCAATTTAGTTTCATAGATCAAACTTGCTATTTTAGAGAAAGCATGAGACTAACAAATTACGTTATTTGTGTCATCTAACCAAAAGCAAAAGTTGTGCACGAAAAGATCGGTAGGTTTGAATCGCATTATAACACTGTTGCTATACAAAAGATCATGGATCACACGGTCATGTCAATGATGCCTTCATTTGATTTCAGCATAATAAATCTTCACAATATTCAATCATAATATTGCTCTAGCAATATCTAGGGGTCCTCACATTCACGCTTAGTTAATTGCAGGCTCACCTCAGTGCCTCCAGTTTCCACACCGATATGGAGAATAGGGCCGGCCCGAGAGCATTTCGTGAGAAGTTCTTTCTGCAATCGTTCTTTCCAGCCTGGTCGTCGCTCGCTAAAATCAGTATTATTGCAAGAAATTTTCGTAAGGAAAATAATTACATTCTAATATCTTACCCATTTAGACTGAACATGTTTCTAATTTTCAGACACTCTGTTGGCGCGTGATCAAATGGTAGTTTTTGACCATTGTCATCAGGCAGAGCTGTAAGGAAGGTATATGGATTACCGTCAAGAATCAAAATCTAAATTAAAAGTTATCATGGTGAATGAAGGGTGTTCATCCCTAACACAGCAGCAAGACATGATTAAAGCGATGGGGCACTAAGTTGAAATTTATGCTTAACTAGAAAGGAATTGACACATGCTATTTGCAGTTTTGGAAACGGTTTTCCGTACATGTAATTGCTAAAAAGAGAATTGAATGCAACTCGGCTCAATTTGCAGGGAGTTTCATTGAAATCAAAAAATTAAATTATATTTATCTAGGAACATCCGACACGGACATCAATGTCATGAAGATATATTTCAGGGATAGTCCGCTCCTATCACCGACCTCACATCACAAAACATCGAATTTCTCAGTGAAAATAACAATAAGTAATCAAAGCTACGTTTGAATTACTCATAATGGGTCATGCTACTTTTTACCACCTAACACAACTCAAGTTTCATGACATCTACCGTACTATCCGTGGTGAGATAATTCGACATTTTTCATGCAAACCACTGTCACTCCACAATGCTGTAGTACCTCAATGTTTTGCATATTCTTCCCTTGGACCACAATTAATCAATAACGGAATCGTCACTTTAAATTCTTTTTTATCGCCCAACATTTGCTCCTTACGCCATGCCTTCAACTACCTACATTTGTTTGTGAAACTTTTGATTCGTCACAAAGGAACATCATATCAGCTGCCTGTTAAACAAAATGAGAAGTCGAACAGGGTATTAGGGACTAATAAACACATCGTATACATAGCTTCCTCGTGATGGGTTGACCTAAATGACGCGTGTTTGTTCCTAAATTTGGGATAAAGCATACAAGTCAACTCTTGATTATATCAGGGTGTCCACAAAAAAATCTGAGACTCAATTTTAGGACTTTTTAATACCCATATTTAGGACCCCCAGAGATATATAGAGACCCCTCTCCATTTACCGCTTTCTAGTAATGTAAGTCTCCGAGCCATTTATAAGAAAAATAAAGAATATAAAGGAATTGTTCAAAAGGATGTGTATTGTTCAAAAACATCTTTCCAAACTTAGCTGCGTTAGGTAGCTCAGAAAAAGAATCAGAAATTAGCATATCTGCATAACAGGGTGGCGGCCAGATTCCAAGATTCAAATTCCCGGGCTATTTCATCGAATTTCCACGGTATTTCTTTAATATTGAACAGATATGTTATTCCAATTATACCGCTCGATAATTATCGGGACACTTCTTTAAACTGTCTTCATCATAAAATTTGAAACATTTCCTATTTGAATTTTGCCACAAAATTTTGACGTGAACAATATTTGACTCAATCGACCTCAGTTTTTGCTTTCTTTTAAAATTCTGTGAGCGGTGGTTCTTAAGATGAAAACCATCAACTTTCCTCAATGGCCTGCAGCCAGTGAACTACTTACGGGATATGAATGCTTTCATATCGACAGGAAAATTCACGTCCAGAACCTTCTAAAACAATGCCTTGTCATCATCTGATTCATAAAATTCTATTGAGTTGTATTTAGCCGTTCTTCTATTTAGTTGTACTCAGGCTTCAATTTTCAAATATGTTTAGTTGAAGCAATTGTATTTCGGAACACGGCGTTTTGAACTACAGGCAGTGGCGTCTTCTCCGTACCTGCGAGGCCTTCGGTGCATCCTCAAAAATAATTTTCCAACAATTATAAAAAGTGTCATCATTCATTTAAATGCGATAGCTTCTCGTGACAGCTGTGCACAGCTTTACGTCTCAAAGTCAGATGATCAACCTCATTGAACAGTTTTGCAGCACGTGCTCGAATCACAGCTGTTTTCTTCGAACAATTAGACACACAAACTGGTCGTGTGTTCAGACGGAGCGAAAGAGAGTTGTGTGCGTGTGAGGCAGTAAGCGCACGCGCCCGGGACAATATTGGCTTTTCCGATAGACATGATGCTTTGCCTTCTCCAATTTTTGCAATGAAATTCTACGCGATTCTTGATCGAGGCGCGGTATCTAAATATAGTAAGGGAAGCGCAACCCAATTGTTCCTGGATTCGCTTTATGTCAGAGAGGCCACTACGTCAACAATAGCAGCTGACTGACGTTCAGATAAGACTGTAATCAGATGATGAGCGTTCTCCAATGAATGCAGAGTAATGCATCTGACTCGAACACCCAGATTCGGTAGAATTCCATGATTTGTTTTTAGGTGATTGATGTGACACTGTGTTTATTACTGCAGATGAGATCATAACCACGCCTTTCGTGCGAAGGGAATATATTGAAAGTAGTGATCCCATTCATGGCCGACTACAATCACGGCCAGGAATAGCGCATACTGGCCTCTAAAAAAGGGGGCCGATCGTCAGAATCTCAGGAATAGTTTTTGTTATCAAATACATCACATTCATACTAACTGTACCACTTTCAATTCATGTCTGTACTATTCGGGAGCCAGACAAACATCATGTGATAAAGTCAAGGTTGCTCGATCACGTGACAGTGCTTTATGCCTACAGCAGAGGACAGCTGCGCTGCTGCAGTGTCTGTGCGTTGAGGTGACGCACTGGATGAATCGATAGCATCCCTTACTACAGTGCTATCCTGCGTCCGCTCAGACACTTTCATCGCCGAGTCGAGATGTCAAGTTGTTAGGAGCCAACATTGCATCATCATGGGTAAAAGTGTTGTGTCCCTCGATGTACAAGTGGATATGCATCGTCATCGGAGAAAAGAACACAATTCACGTTTCCTAAGGATGAGACCTTACGATCAAAATGGATTGCCGCTATTCGACGACGAGATCTTGAGATCACCAACAATACAACGATATGTGATAAACATTTTGATCCTCATTTAAAGCGTTTTACTCCAAGTGGTCAAATGAAACTTGATTTCAGTCTAATCCCATACCAACGATCTTCGACTTCGCGCCATCTGTATTATCGTCAGTGCTTCCTCCACGTCAAAAGCCTACGATTCGAGGAATACTACCCGATGAGTTAAATGACTAACGAGATAGATCGGCTTATCGAAGTTTCGGATTTATCATTAGATGCAGCCCCTCCCGGAAGGAATATTCATTCGAAGGAAGATGCTGTATGGTTGTACATACTTAAAGATGATCTTCCTCAAGTGGCTGCTGCTGTAGTTATACATACAGATTTGTCTGTTTCTCTTTATATTGATAACGCTCCGGTAGTTTATCCTTCCTGGCTACGATCTCTGAAAAACTGCAAATTGACGAGGAAATCTCAAGTAAATGCCGTATGTGTTTATTGCAAAAACTTGTATGAGAAGGCAATTGGCTTGTCGTGGATAGCGTTGAAGATAATCCAACAAAAACTTACCCGGTTTTGACAGAACTTATGAACCTACGTTTCAGGGCTAAGACATTACCATATCCAGCTTGTGCTATGCGTCTTGCGTTGCTGATCAATTATACATCTTCAAGTGCTTATCGTTTATTACTGGAACATCTTCCTTTGCCACAAACTCGTACATTGCGAAAATTAACATCGGGGAATATTGATAATTATACTTATTGGAGAAACTGATCGAGCGTGAATCGATGTCGCCTGATTGCAATCTCGCATTGGATGAAATGTATTTACAACAGGAATGTCGATATGATGTCAATGTGATGACTGGTGAAGATCAAGGTGGATCATGTTTTAAAACTGTTTTATGTTTTATGATTATTCCTATAAAGTATGGACCCACGGTTCTTATAAACGCAACTCCGTGTGTTCGCGCTGAGCACACACATTTCTATGACGTGCTCATTAAAATCCTGAATCGTTTGACTGGTATTTCTGGTATCCACATTCGTTCTATATGTTCGGATAATAACCGTGTGAACATCAGCTTATTCCGTCGTCTTTATCAGTCTTATCCGTTTGATGATAGGAATTATCTGATCAGTTTCAATGGCTTTCTTATTTACCTCATATTTGACGTAGTTCATCTGCTGAAACTATACGAAATAACTGGAAGAAACTATGCGGATTTTCAGTTCCATGTTTCGAATTTGAAATCGATGTTTTTCAATATTTCTATCAGTGATCGAGGCCAGGTATCATGGAGACTTCTTCATCAGCTTTACGACGCAGATAGTAAAATGTCAGGAAATTTGAGACAAGCTCCCGAACTATCATTCGCAGCTTTACATCCTGATAACAACAAACAGTCTGTTTCTTTGGCTCTATCTATTTTCAGTCCGAAAAATGTTGCTGCCTTGAAATCAACTTTTCCAAATCATCCTTGTGTCGTAGCTACTTCATAATTCCTGACTTTGACAGACGTTTGGTTTAATATACTCAACGCTAAGTCAACATATAATCCTTTACGAATTGCATCAGGTGTGAAGATGGATGATGGCAAAATTGAGTTTTTGCGTGCATTTGCGGACTGGATTCAACGATGGCAAGCGCTGCAAACGCCAAGATTAAGTAAACAAAATTTTGAAGCAGTTATATTTTCCACATCTCAGATTTGTGCGACGAACTACTATCTTCTGATTTCAACTATGTTTTAACCAGAAACTTACAAAGTGATCCACTAGAACGGCATTTTTCTAGATACCGACGAATGTCCGGCGGTAGATTTCTAGTTGGATTGTGCGAAATTCTCAAGTCTGAAAAAATTATTAAGATACTCACATTATTCAAGTACTGTGAATTCGTTGATTTAGAAAAAGTGAAGACTAATCATTCCGTGAGAGAAAGTGATGTACAAGATATTTTTGCCAGCATTGATCCACCTCTTGATCCAATATTAAATGGTGTTGTTCAATACGTATCAGGTTATGCAGCGCGACGAATTCTTTCAAACATACAAAACAGTGATTGTCCTTGTATAGCGGTATTGAAATCAGACTCCCCAGATTTTCACATTTATAGACATGAATTGAATAGGAGTGGTTTGATTCTTTCTTCTAAAGCAGTTTGTGATTTTGTATCCCAGTGTTTTGCTATCCTGGATTTTGTAGCTCCTGAATTGTTCAAAATTACTGACTGTTTGTGGGAAACTACTAGGAGAATAGTTTTAAATCTCATTTCGTCTCCAAATCCCTTTGAAAATTGTGACGATCATATTGATACTGCAATCAATATTTTGATGAATGTGAGCATAAATATCTTTTTCAATAATTCACAGAAGAAATGTAAAGACAATATACGCAAAGACACTGTGAAGGAGTTTAAACGAAGACAAAGAAGAAAGAGTCAATGAGAATTGTCTTTTTGAATTTATTACCTCAAATAGTATATAGACCAAGTCATCTAGATTAAAATATTAACTTTATGATTTATATAGTATGGATATAATGAGAAGCACGCAGTCTTGAAGCATAACACAAGTAAAAAATTGAATGAGAATTTGTGCAGCGTGACTAGCATGCAAATTAAAATGTAGAGTAACATGTAATTTGGCTGTAAACTACCAAAATATAGGACTAAGCAATACCTACATACTCACACAATCGGGAAAGGAGCATTATCGGCTTTTAAACGCGATATAATATAGATTTTGTGGTAATTTGTAGGTATAAAAGATGGAGTAATCATTTAGCATCATTATCTCATGACATAGAAGAAATGTACATAGTCTAAATCAAATCTGACAATATCGCATAATGGCACCCTTTTTAGGAGGCCGGTATGCGCTATTCCTGGCTGTGATTCTAGTCGGCCATGTCCCATTGCAAAAGCAAGGACAAAATGAGCAGCGATGAGTCATCGTGCTGACTCAGCCCCCCCCTCTGGAGAGAGGAAGGACATGGCCAAGGCTGTGCTGAAAGGGATCGGATCGAGAGGAGGAAACCGTTCCCCCCCCTCCTGTCAGACTTCCAACTTGGGTGGAAGTGATCGTAGAAAGTCGTGCGATAGCTCATGTGAAAGCTAAGAGTGAGACCAATGCAGTGGAAGGCATCATGTGTCCAAGTCTTCCATGGTTTAGGTGTGAGAGTGACTTGAAAATGTCAGGAATCTCCGAAAACGACACAGTTAGAATAGGCAGGTTTTGGACGTTTTGGGATGAGAAAGGTCGTATTTCGGGGTGAAGGAGTGTCTGGATGGACAAACGGAGGGCAGATTCGGACTCTACGTACAATGTTACATGAGTAGGGTGATTTTCAAGTCAATCGGAGAGAAAAGTGCTAACCTTCACTATGGGGCTCCGACACTTAGGATTTTTCGTGAAAAAAAAATTTCAAAATGTCAGAATTGGGCTCCGCGACCCCTCTCATCGTGTTTCTCGTCAAATGTTGGGTCGGTAATGTGTCGATGAAAAAACACCCACCCCCCCTCGAGTCGAACTTTGTCAAAAGTGATGTTTTGACCAAAGTTGCTCAGAAACATGTGAAACAAACTTCTATCAAGGTTTGGTGTTGAAATTCGCACAAACAAATTTTTCGAAATTTTCTTCACTATGGGCCTGACACTTAGGATTTTTTTTCGTGAAAATGTTAAATTGTAGCCTACTTTGGATGACGACTATCTCAGGATAGTCAGGATAGTCTGATCGCCACAAACTATATAAGTGGAGTCTCTACTTGTGGGGATCAGTTCTCCTCCCGACTTGGTTGGGGTAGGTGAACTCCGGAGCTCCAATGATAGCATCGGAAATTCAAAATTTGCTGATATCAGCTAAGGCGTCAGACTTATAGGTTAGCTAGGAGATGACCTTAGTCTCCAGGCCATAGAAGACTCCAAAACTTTAGAGGCTTGTGACTTTGCTTCTACAAGTCCTTTTGACTTGATTCAAAAAGGTTCGAGAGGTCATGATTCAGGTCAAGTCATAGACTACTTATAAAATTTCATAAGTAGTGCTAAAAGGTTGAAAAATTTAAATTCGTTATTTTGGGAGGTTTTCTGGGTTTTCGCCACAGCGATCTGCCACAGGTTGCCTCATAAAATCTCCATTGCACTTGTCTCCCGATAGTTGGCCATACATGCGAGAATGAACCATGAGCTCTGCTTGCCTCTATCACCGAGGCTAAATGAAATGGAATGAATTGGAAGGGACATTCATGCGCCACACGCAACCACAAGCTCATTTCTCTCTTCGCTAGTGAACAAGCTCTTGTTAGTGTAGTAAGAAAGTTTATCATGTTTTGCAAAAGCAAAGTTTAGTGTAGTCAAATAGTTTTACCGTGACACACGTTTGTGAAAGTAAAGTTTGATCGTGTTGTACAAAAGTTTTACTGCAACAGGTTTATGTATAGTTAGAAAGTTTGATTATGACGTTTTATGAAACACAAGTTTATGAAATGATAATGTAGTCTGAAAGTTTATGAAACACAAGTCTATGTTAACCGTTAGATGAAACATAAAGTTTGAACATGATGTTTTATGAAACACAAGTGTCATGAAATGTAAGCGCTAGTGTAGTCAAATAGTTTTTACCACGACACACGTTTGTGAAAATAAAGTTTGATCATTGAAGTTTATTCCGTTTGTATAGTTAGAAAGTTTATCATGTTGTTTCAAGACTGACTGAACTCACAACAGCATTAGAAAGTTTTTATCCTTAGTTGAGACGGCGACTGCAGTGTGTAAAATGTTTTATGTGACAGTCTTTTCACAAACGGTGAAGTGTAACTCAGTGATTACATCTGTTAGGCATACATCAACTTTGGATGTGAAGTAAAGCGAATCATGTTAGATGTACAGAGTGAATTGAATATTAGACAACGCATGCAAGTTTTTGACGACTTGAGTGTGTCATGAAAAACCCAAGTCTAAGTTTAACATGTTGGATATAAAAAGTGAGATGGATAGGAATAAGTGTTGAATGGAGTATGAGCTTACATTTCATGACAACATGGTTTCAAAGTAATGAAAGAAGTAACGGTAAGAGTGTGTAAGTTAAACGTTGGTCATCAAGTTTCACGTCAAACACAAAGACGAAGGCAATCATCAACAACTCAATCCTATGTCAACTAGATGAGACGTTCAGTTTTGCTAATCATTGAAATGAAAGATACAAGTGAAAGACGATCACATGAAACTCAAAACTTATCAATGTACAAGAGTTCCAGAACTAAAACCCACTAAGTGTTGAAGTCAACCATGCAACAGCGCAAAGGCTTCTAAAGTGCTAGCATTAGACATGAATGATAGAGTTATTCTTCCAAGGTAGATGATCAATGACAATCATGAAGTATGATACTCTACAGTATTAGCTACATGATTAAAAGTGGATACAAAGCAATGTAGAAGCGAATACGTTTTACTTGTTGAATTAGATAGACACAACAGTGAATCAACTAGAATAAATGCTCATCGCGTTTTATAAATGTTAGGTGGGATCAGTGAAGTATGGGAAAGATGTTTGCATCAAATTGATTGTGTACTCACAACAGAAATTCAGGTTTACTAAAAGCAGTCTTCTACTGCAGTGAGACTGAGAGTTTAGAATGTTGTTATATGAAAACAGTGTTCACCACAGCGCTAGAAAGTTGTATCTAAAAGGTTTTATTGCACTGTGTGGATTGTTTTGTAACTTACTTTCACAGTGTTAAAAGGTTTTATATTGACTGGAGAATGTACACTGTGTTGAATGTTTTATAAATACAGGTAAAGTCTTGTCACAAACGTTGAGTGTGTGAGAGAATCTAGGGTTAGCAATAAGTTACGTGACATTTGATGACACTAAGTCCATCACATTGGTCATACCACACATCACAAGTCCTAAAGTTCATCATTTGAAGGATAGGGTTCTCTACGGTTGGATTTAGGGTTTTATATAACACAAGTTAATGTTAACCGTTAGATGAAACATGAAGTCTATCACGTCGGTCATAATGTACATATGAGATGCATTATTAAGTTTTGCTAGTCATCGAAATGAAAACCCAAGTCGTAAGTTTATTGCATTGAACATGAAACCTGCAAGTGAGATGGATAAGAATAATTGTTGATGTATGTAGTTAGACCTTGTTTCATGACAGCAGAGTTTCAAACGTTTACAAGTCGCAGGGGTAAGTGTGTAACTAGGATTAACCAAACGATGTTTATAAAGTGACACGTCATTTACGAATAACACTTAGTTTATCGCGTTTGTCACTTATGAATGACCAAGTGAGATTTACATGACATCGAAATAGAAAATGCAAACCAAGTGTGATATGAAATTGCAGAGATAAATAGATAAATGTTTTGAAAACGGACGTTTTTTAGGTGCATGGTTGTGTTACACACCTTTGCTGCAAATGAAGTCAACAATACAATGTAAAGTACATTCTTGAACACGTCAATGACATGGATACATTCCTAAAGTCCATAATCCAAGGGTAGGGTTCTCTACGATTGGATTTAGGGATTTAGCGTTTTATATAGCATACATCAATGATAACTGTTGTTGTAGAGTGTATACATGCATTTACTAACTTAACCATTTGTAAATGACATAGCTAAATTGCTGAAGTCCATCATCTAAGGGTAAGGGTTATCTACCGTTGGATTTAAGGTTTTGGATAACACAAATTAACGATCTCTTTTAGTGTAGAATACATGCAACACGATGCATATGTTCGCTTTAAAAAATGACTTTGAACGTAAGACTCAATTTCATGATGAAAAGACAGATTTCATATCGTTGATGAGAGATAGTTACATGCTCATTATGCTATACACTTTACATCTGATGCAGTCAGCTGAAAGCTGATTGATGCATGTTCAATAGAAGTGTTGAATACATTGTATGTATTCTAGTGATTTGAATAATAAGTGTGCAAAGAGTTGATTAGGAAAATATATAATAGTCAACGCATGAATGTTTCTTGTTATCCAAGCTAGGAATATGCAAACATCATTCATCAGTCAGTGTTGTACTTTAACATCCATGTTTTGTACAAGGTAGGATTCGTCGGATGTGTTATGACGAATGCTTGGATAAATTCATTAAGCTTTGAGTAACACAAACCAAGTATTAAAACGATAAGCACGAGTGAGAAAAAATGTGTGACATTCAAGACTTAAGTATATCATGTTAAACATACGGTAATGATGATGGATAGGAATAAGCGATGTAATTATTATGTCTTGTCTCAAATGTGTCTACTTATACGTTTACTGTAATTATCATGGTGATATACCTGTAAATCTCACCAGTATGACTTTTACAATGTGAAGCATCTTGGGACTCTAGGTAGACAATGACCAAAGAGTAAATGAAACCTATGTGAGATACAGGGTCATACAGAGGTTTGGGATTCTACAAAGTTTGTAGTGTTGATATGAATGTTGTTCGACAGATCGGAACCGTTAAATGATCTGCTGATATGATTTACAGTGAACAAGAAAATCAGTAAGAGGAGTGATAGGAAAACGTCTTCACAAATGCAGACAGGTGAAAACTCTACTAAATGACTGCATGCACGGATTTTATCATCCATCATCAAAGTGAATTTAGTTCAAGCGAGTTACATGAATGTTAAAAGTCGTACGCTGACAGAGACATAAGGTTACCAAATTACACAGCAAAACTCCTAAATCACTAAATCCATAGAATAGGTGTCCCTGTGTTGAGATTTCGGAATTTAGCGCTTTAAAGGTGTAAGTTACATAGATAAATCACTAAGTCCATAGCATAGTCAACCCTATGACAAGTGATTTATCTATGTAACTTACACCTTTAAAGCGCTAAATTCCGAAATCTCAACACAGGGACACCTATTCTATGGATTTAGTGATTTAGGAGTTTTGCTGTGTAATTTGGTAACCTTATGTCTCTGTCAGCGTACGACTTTTAACATTCATGTAACTCGCTTGAACTAAATTCACTTTGATGATGGATGATAAAATCCGTGCATGCAGTCATTTAGTAGAGTTTTCACCTGTCTGCATTTGTGAAGACGTTTTCCTATCACTCCTCTTACTGATTTTCTTGTTCACTGTAAATCATATCAGCAGATCATTTAACGGTTTCCGATCTTTCGAACAACATTCATATCAACACTACAAACTTTGTAGAATCCCAAACCTCTGTATGACCCTGTATCTCACATAGGTTTCAATTACTCTTTGGTCATTGTCTACCTAGAGTCCCAAGATGCTTCACATTGTAAAAGTCATACTGGTGAGATTTACAGGTATATCACATGATAATTACAGTAAACGTATAAGTAGACACATTTGAGACAAGACATAATAATTACATCGCTTATTCCTATCCATCATCATTACCGTATGTTTAACATGATATACTTAAGTCTTGAATGTCACACATTTTTTCTCACTCGTGCTTATCGTTTTAATACTTGGTTTGTGTTACTCAAAGCTTAATGAATTTATCCAAGCATTTCGTCATAACACATCCGACGAATCCTACCTTGTACAAAACATGGATGTTAAAGTACAACACTGACTGATGAATGATGTTCGCATATTCCTAGCTTGGATAACAAGAAACATTCATGCGTTGACTATTATATATTTTCCTAATCAACTCTTTGAACACTTATTATTCAAATCACTAGAATACATACAATGTATTCGACTCTTCTATTGAACATGCATCAATCAGCTTTCAGCTGACTGCATCAGATGTAAAGTGTATAGCATAATGAGCATGTAACTATCTCTCATCAACGATATGAAATCTGTCTTTTCATCATGAAATTGAGTCTTACGTTCAAAGTCATTTTTTAAAGCGAACATATGCATCGTGTTGCATGTTATTCTACACTAAAAGAGATCGTTAATTTGTGTTATCCAAAACCTTAAATCCAACGGTAGATAACCCTTACCCTTAGATGATGGACTTCAGCAATTTAGCTATGTCATTTACAAATGGTTAAGTTAGTAAATGCATGTATACACTCTACAACAACAGTTATCATTGATGTATGATACATAAAACGCTAAATCCCTAAATCCAATCGTAGAGAACCCTACCCTTGGATTATGGACTTTAGGAATGTATCCATGTCATTGACGTGTTCAAGAATGTACTTTACATTGTATTGTTGACTTCATTTGCAGCAAAGGTGTGTAACACAACCATGCACCTAAAAAACGTCCGTTTTCAAAACATTTATCTATTTATCTCTGGAATTTCATATCACACTTGGTTTGCATTTTCTATTTCGATGTCATGTAAATCTCACTTGGTCATTCATAAGTGACAAACGCGATAAACTAAGTGTTATTCGTAAATGACGTGTCACTTTATAAACATCGTTTGGTTAATCCTAGTTACACACTTACCCCTGCGACTTGTAAACGTTTGAAACTCTGCGGTCATGAAACAAGGTCTAACTACATACATCAACAATTATTCTTATCCATCTCACTTGCAGGTTTCATGTTCAATGCAATAAACTTACGACTTGGGTTTTCATTTCGATGACTAGCAAAACTTAATAATGCATCTCATATGTACATTATGACCGACGTGATAGACTTCATGTTTCATCTAACGGTTAACATTAACTTGTGTTATATAAAACCCTAAATCCAACCGTAGAGAACCCTATCCTTCAAATGATGAACTTTAGGACTTGTGATGTGTGGTATGACCAATGTGATGGACTTAGTGTCATCAAATGTCACGTAACTTATTGCTAACCCTAGATTCTCTCACACACTCAACGTTTGTGACAAGACTTTACCTGTATTTATAAAACATTCAACACAGTGTAGTACACATCTCCAGTCAATATAAAACCTTTTAACACTGTGAAAGTAAGTTACAAAACAATCCACACAGTGCAATAAAACCTTTTAGATACAACTTTCTAGCGCTGTGGTGAACACTGTTTTCATATAACAACATTCTAAACTCTCAGTCTCACTGCAGTAGAAGACTGCTTTTAGTAAACCTGAATTTCTGTTGTGAGTACACAAGTTAGTTACTGCTTACTTTCAATTTGATGCAAACATCTTTCCCATACTTCACTGATCCCACCTAACATTTATAAAACGCGATGAGCATTTATTCTAGTTGATTCACTGTTGTGTCTATCTAATTCAACAAGTAAAACGTATTCGCTTCTACATTGCTTTGTATCCACTTTTAATCATGTAGCTAATACTGTAGAGTATCATACTTCATGATTGTCATTGATCATCTACCTTGGAAGAATAACTCTATCATTCATGTCTAATGCTAGCACTTTAGAAGCCTTTGCGCTGTTGCATGGTTGACTTCAACACTTAGTGGGTTTTAGTTCTGGAACTCTTGTACATTGATAAGTTTGAGTTTCATGTGATCGTCTTTCACTTGTATCTTTCATTTCAATGATTAGCACAACTGAACGTCTCATCTAGGTGACATCGGCTTGAGGTGTTGATGATTGCGTTCGTCTTTGTGTTTGACGTGAAACTTGATGACCAACGTTTAACTTACACACTCTTACCGTTACTTCTTTCATTACTTTGAAACCATGTTGTCATGAAATGTAAGCTCATACTCCATTCAACACTTATTCCTATCCATCTCACTTTTTATATCCAACATGTTAAAGTTAGACTTGGGTTTTTCATGACACACTCAAGTCGTCAAAAACTTGCATGCGTTGTCTAATATTCAATTCACTCTGTACATCTAACATGATTCGCTTTACTTCACATCCAAAGTTGATGTATGCCTAACAGATGTAATCACTGAGTTACACTTCACCGTTTGTGAAAAGACTGTCACATAAAACATCTTACACACTGCAGTCGCCGTCTCAACTAAGGATAAAAACTTTCTAATGCTGTTGTGAGTTCAGTCAGTCATGAAACAACATGATAAACTTTCTAACTATACAAACGGAATAAACTTCAATGATCAAACTTTACTTTCACAAACGTGTGTCGTGGTGAAAACTATTTGACTACACTAACGCTTACATTTCATGACACTTGTGTTTCATAAAACATCATGCTCAAACTTTATGTTTCATCTAACGGATAACATTAACTTGTGTTTCATAAACTTTCAGACTAATTATCATTTCGTAAACTTGTGTTTCATAAAACGTCATAATCAAACTTTCTAACTATACATAAACCTGTTGCAGTAAAACTTTTGTACAACACGATGATCAAACTTTACTTTCACAAACGTGTGTCACGGTAAAACTATTTGACTACACTAAACTTTGCTTTTGCAAAACATGATAAACTTTCTTACTACACTAACAAGAGCTTGTTCACTAGCGAAGAGAGAAATGAGCTTGTGGTTGCATGTGGCGCATGAATGTCCCTTCCAATTCATTCCATTTCATTTAGCCTCGGTGATAGAGGCAAGCAGAGCTCATGGTTCATTCTCGCATGTATGGCCAACTATCGGGAGACAAGTGCAATGGAGATTTTATGAGGCAACCTGTGGCAGATAGCTGTGGTGAAAACCCCAGAAAACCTCCCAAAATAACGAATTTAAATTTTTCAACCTTTTAGCACTACTTATGAAATTTTATAAGTAGTCTATGACTTGACCTGAATCATGACCTCTCGAACCTTTTTGAATCAAGTCAAAAGGACTTGTAGAAGCAAAGTCACAAGCCTCTAAAGTTTTGGAGTCTTCTATGGCCTGGAGACTAAGGTCATCTCCTAGCTAACCTATAAGTCTGACGCCTTAGCTGATATCAGCAAATTTTGAATTTCCGATGCTATCATTGGAGCTCCGGAGTTCACCTACCCCAAACAAGTCGGGAGGAGAACTGATCCCCACAAGTAGAGACTCCACTTATATAGTTTGTGGCGATCAGACTATCCTGACTATCCTGAGATAGTCGTCATCCAAAGTAGGCTACAATTTAACATTTTCACGAAAAAAAATCCTAAGTGTCAGGCCCATAGTGAAGAAAAAGAAAGAAAAATTTCGAAAAATTTGTTTGTGCGAATTTCAACACCAAACCTTGATAGAAGTAGAAGTTTGTTTCACATGTTTCTGATCAAACTTTGGTCAAAACATCACTTTTGACCAAAGTTCAGACTCGAGGGGGGGGGGTGGGTGTTTTTTTCATCGAAACGATTACGACCCAACATTTGACGAGAAACACGATGAGAGGGGTCGCGAGAGCCCAATTCTGACATTTTGAAGAGGGATTTTTTTTTCACGAAATTCCTAAGTGTCGGAGCCCATAGTGAAGGTTAGCACTTTTCTCTCCGATTGACTTGAAAATCACCCTACTCATGTAACATTGTACGTAGAGTCCGAATCTGCCCTCCGTTTGTCCATCCAGACACTCCTTCACCCCGAAATACGACCTTTCTCATCCCAAAACGTCCAAAACCTGCCTATTCTAACTGTGTCGTTTTCGGAGATTCCTGACATTTTCAAGTCACTCTCACACCTAAACCATGGAAGACTTGGACACATGATGCCTTCCACTGCATTGGTCTCACTCTTAGCTTTCACATGAGCTATCGCACGACTTTCTACGATCACTTCCACCCAAGTTGGAAGTCTGACAGGAGGGGGGGAACGGTTTCCTCCTCTCGGTCCGATCTCTTCCAGCACATCCTTGGCCATGTCCTTCCTCTCTCCAGAGGGGGGGCTGAGTCAGCACGATGACTCATCGCTGCTCATTTTGTCCTTGCTTTTGCAATGGGATCACTACTACTGAAAAGATGACAGTCGTCAAGCAAGGTAGGCCAACACCTGATGTAAAAATTGAAAGTACTCACAGAGAAAGAAATAAGAAATACACAACACATTTTAATGGATCAGAATATCAAACATGTGAGCGGCTGAACGGGCATGAGAAACGCAAGAAACTATTGACCTTGCCTCCTTTTTCTCGAGAAAATGTGGTCTGGTCAGAGAGAGGATATAGTAATCAGTTCCTTGAGTAGGGCGGTTAAGAGACATGAGCAATCACTTCCGATGTGCACGTTCACTTGGCCTTAAAATGTTCGGGAAATTGTAATTAAAAATTCAACTTTCATGAAAATTAATGTTGCAACATAAAAAGTGTCCGGCATAGAAATAGTATTCCAATGCCGAGTGAAGGCCTATGGTCTGGGCGCACGCGACACCACTGAATACAGGGTATTCATGCCATGATATGAAAATGCAAATGTTAATACAAAGGCACGATGACACCAACTTATCAAGAAGAATCGACAAGAGCAGCCAGGAAAACTGCCACAATGCAGGAAGACCGTAAGCGCCAGAACAATTCCTAATTATCAGCCTCTTTTTATTAACATGTGTAGAAACAATGGGCGCATGGTAACCGCCAGTCGTGAAATTTGTGTCTGATGTTTCGAGCAGAGTCAAGTATAATGCACGAGAATCAATATCTCGATCTTTCTTGATTCAGCGAATGCGGTGTAACGCAGTAATGTTACCTCTGTATTGAAGACAATGCCATGGCAGAAGCTTCTTCATCTGGTTTAATTTAATTTTAGCCGGTCAAGCACATGCATCGAGGTATTAAATAGCTAGGCCTTATTTTTCTAGGCATATGGCACAAGCTAGCAAAATTTTCTTGCTTTGATGCTTAGACGGTATTTGTTGATTTATTTTTCACGTTTCTGGCGTGGTCGTGACCGGAACAGAGAACAAAATCTCTACCGCTAGAAGAAGCTCCAGATGGTTGGTTCCACATACTAGCGACCATATTTTTGGTCGCGACCCCGATATTTGGAAGCGGTGGTCCATACATAAGTCCCATTGGTTTGGGTGGACTTCTTGTAGCGACTTAATGTGAGGTTTTCGAACTCATCACTTAGCTCATCACAAAATACCAAAGAAAATTCTGATGCACTTTTTTGTCAGTGGCAACGTTGGTAGAATTTTTTGGCATGATTTTGGACTGATATCCTTCCGCAACTTGGTGTGGGTGAAAGCGTAGGAGTAACCTGCAGTGTTAAATTAAGCTATTATTGCTCATAAGCAGGGCTCCCACTCCATAATTTGCGAAAATTTGCGCAGGCTGCTAAAATTTGCGCAGCTTTTGATTTCAGGGATAAAATTCGAAATTCTTGTGCCTAGACCCCCTGTGTCGCCACCATTGTGTTTGTGATTTATTTAATTACTTCAAGTTATTATCTTATTGCATTTCTAAAATATCAATGTAGACCAAAGTTTGAGCTAATGAACTGCTAAATGATTGTCAATCAATATTTTATTATATCATGTGATAGCTATCTAAGAGTTAAGTAGGACATATGTAATTTAGGTTTAAGGCCCTACTTGTAATAATGTATGTACCCGTACGAAAATAAATTTGATTTCTTACTAAGAACTTACATAGGATCATATGTAAGACCTTATAAGAACATAAGAACGTAAGAATCCGTATACGAACTATGTATAAGACTTATATCGGATCTTATATACGATCGACAAAACTTACTTGTATAAGCTATTCTCTAAGAATTATGTATAAGACTTATATCGGATCTTATATACGATCGACTATTATTTCTTGTATAAGCTGTTCTCTAAGAACTATGTATAAGACTTATATCGGATCTTATATACGATCGACTATTATTTCTTGTATAAGCTATTCTCTAAGAATTATGTATAAGACTTATATCGGATCTTATATACGATCGACTATTATTTCTTGTATAAGCTATTCTCTAAGAATTATGTATAAGACTTATGTCGGATCTTATATACGATCGACAAAACTTACTTGTATAAGCTATTCTCTAAGAATTATGTATAAAACTTATATCGGATCTTATAAAATACGATCGACTATTATTTCTTGTATAAGCTATTCTCTAAGATTATGTAAAAGACATGTATCGGATCTTATATACGATCGACTAATATTTCTTGTATAAGCTATTCTCTAAGAATTATGTATAAGACTTATATCGGATCTTATATCGATCGACTATTATTTCTTGTATAAGCTGTTCTCTAAGAACTATGTATAAGTCTTATGTCGGATCTTATATACGATAGACAAAACTTACTTGTATAAGCTATTCTCTAAGAATTATGCATAAGTCGTACGTTGAATCTCAGACGATTTCTTCTATGCTTATATCAATTAATTGCATATCAGAATTTCATAAAATTTGAAAATATTGAGACATATCAATATCATTCATTCACTGAAAGAAGAGGCCTATCACAATCTCTTTCACGTACTTGAATGGCAGTTTTCTATTTCACAGTAAAGTCTTAGCGCTCTAGAAGTAGCGTAAAGTTGGCAATGTACTTTCACTAAAAGTTTCGTTCAAACAGATTTGGCTGAATTGCTACCACATCACCAATGCTCTGATTTTTAAAAAGTAAGCACAGTCTATCAAAATTTCAATATCCACAATATGAGAGTCATTCAAGCATTCAACCAGTCGTAAATGAGGAGATTCGTTGAGGTTATTTATATCAAGCTTGCTGCCGCCACTAATCATAAAGGGCAATGGCCCCTTGTCAGCATAATGACACACCTTGGCTTTGATGCTACTGTGTGTCATACATGGAGATTCACAATCACAATTACTCAACAAATAGAAAGCTTGTATTTCTGCAAATTTGACACTTTCGTCTAGGAGACAAATGATTGAAGATTGCCTTTTACGAAACCTCGTATATGATGTGCTGCAAACACGGTAGAACGGTGAAAAAGTCTGCAGAACTCCAGACATTTCTCCATTCATCAATTTTAATGTTCATTCGCTTGATCGCGCCTAAAATTCGAACACCCGTATTGTGTAAGTGGCCTTCACAGAAATTACGTGAATATCGTTTATGCGAGATTTCAGTAACATAGCAATCTATTATTCGCGTTGCAATTTGAGAAGGTACGCTTTGCGTTCCTGTAACACGACGCTTAATTTTACCTAGAAATGATTCGAAACTGCGTGTTGACCAAGCCCATAATGGCCCCCAATTCTTCACTGAATTTGTTAAGTGTTGCAGTTGGTGACAGTTCCATGTCATGTTCTCTTTCCCATACAATATTTCATTGTACTGACAGAAGGTATATAGTTCATGATCAGCCTCAATAATATCAGTATCAGTTATTGCATCTTGTATAACATCTTGCATATATCATCTTGCATCTTGTAACACAAGCGGCTTTTGTTGGTGACGGTTGTGTCTCTGGTGATCTTCGTGCAATCTATTACATTTTTCGTGATATTTCATCGTTATTGTGTCCAGAATAGTGAATTTTGATATTGTTGGGATCGTCGTTCTTCCATCTACAATTTGCCGTGGTTGTTTTTTTGGTTGGCTATTCCCATTTGCTGTTATCGTCATTTTTCATTTTTTCCAGTGAAACATTGACTTCAAGTGATTGGTGTTCGCTATCTGTCTTTTCTTCTTGTCATGTTCGGCTCCCGAAAGATTAGCGATGCGCTGACTATCGAAATGTGTGTGCTTGTAACATAGCAATCGATGCAGATTTCATACAAGGCAATCTTTGTAACACGAAACTGCATGTGAAGAAAGAATGCTCTGGAGTGACAGCATCCGTCGCTAAGGCTGTTGTCACTGCTGACAACTTGTCCTATATGTGCAATGGATGTAAATCGGTAAATATACGAGATATCTTTGCTCGCTTCACTGCAATAGAAAATGAATTATCCACACTTAAACAACAGCTCAACACGAAGATTGTTTCCGATATAGGAAAGGTCATAAACAGTGCAATTACAGAACATGAATGAGGAGTGACAAAAAGAAAGAACATCATGGTTTTCGGTCTCGGTGAGACATTTGACGATGCGGCTGATGAGACTTCTATCGATCATCTGTTGCAAACGGTGGACGTCAAGATGGACAAAGTTGAATCATTTACGAGGGTCGGAAAAAAGTGATTTCAGTGGTAAAAGATCAAGACCTGTGAGAATACGCTTTCGAAGTATTGATGATAAATTCAGATGTTTTGTTCATACCAGCAAATTAAAAGACTCGACGTATTATCGTGGTGTGTATGTCGACCAGATCTGACGCGAATGCAAATGAAGGAACGAAATATCCTTCAAGAGGAGTTCAAGAGGAGGAAGGAAGATGGTGAAGATGTAATTATCAGGCAAGAGGGGGAGAATTGTTACTGGACAAAACGAGTCAGCTTGACAAAATGTGACTTTGCCTTTACCGAGACTTTTGTTGACAAATGCAAGATCGATCGTGAAAAAAATAAAACAGACGAATTGAGTTATTTTGTCAGAAAAGCATCTCCTGATATCATATGTGTGATTGAAACATGGTTGGATAAACAGTATACGGATTCATGCGTTCATATTCCCAATTATAACTTATACCGCGCAGACCGCAACACCGGGAAGAAGGGAGGCGGTTTGTGCTGTTTGGTTAATGCCAATTATTCCGTCATACCTCTAATTTCTCAGTCACAGTTTCCTGACGTTGAATTACTCCTGCTTCGTATATCGAATAGACAATTTAAGTGTATTTTGACTATGATTTATTTTCCTAAAGGTGGTTCATTAGGTGATTTGGCATCGTCGGCGTTGATTGACTATGTTTGTTCTATTATCGATGGATGTCTACTGCAATATTCTGGAGATGATGTACTGATTTTGGGAGATTTTAATCGGTTAATCCTCGACTATTCGAACTTTCATATCAACTACAAAATGTTGTACGAGAGCCTACACGGATGAATGCAATATTGGACCTCATTCTAGTTCCGGAACAATATCTTGATCACTTCTCCAAGCCATCATTTTTCCCGCCTCTTTCAACAAGCGATCATAGTGTTATTGTGCTGAATCCTATTCAAGAAATTGTTACTAAACCATCTTATGTCGAACTCCTCGATCTCAGAGATTCAAATCTTCAGAAATCCTGCATGCTTCTCTCTCATATGGATTGGGAATCATTTCTATGCAACCTAAATCTCGACGATGCATGTGAATGGTTCTATGATGTCCTCAGAAATGCCCTACAGCATATTCCTCGAGATTATGTCAAAATTTCAACTGCAAAACACAAGCCATGGTTGACTAATACAATCAAGCTTGTCATAAACAAGCGTTACAGAGCGTACCGGGAAAGAAATTGGACGTTATATCACCATTACCAACGTAAAGTAAAGGAGATGATTTCTAATTCCAAGGTGCGATGGAGCAATACATTTTTGAAGAGTCATTCAATTTGGGAAGTTTATAAAATTGTTAACAACACAAATACAAATCACGACGATTGGATTTCTAAACTTCAGCCTGATCGACCACTTGTCTGTGTCCTTGAGGAGATGAATCAGAATCTTGCTCGTAACTTTATAGTTGACTCAATTGTCGATCGCGAAATTGGTGACTTTTGTAGACCCTTAACTGTTGATAAAGAAAGTGTTGAAAAGCGTCTAAATCAAGTTAAGCCAAAATTTTCTGTCGGTCCTGATATGATTCCACAGGCTGTCTGGTCCAAGTTTTCCTCTATTCTCTGTGAGCCATTGACCATATTGTTCAATAAATGCATTGCTGAAGCCAACATTCCAAATTTGTGGAAGCAGATATCATCCCTTTGCCGAAGAGTCGTCCTCCGAATATAGATAATGTACGCCCAATTTCTTTGCTTGCCATACCCGCAAGGATTTTTGAGAGAGAACTACTGCCAGTTATCAAATCTCAGTTCATTTCTCGCTATGATGATAAACAGTATGGATTCCGCCCCAAAAGTTCTACAACTTGCGCCCTTATAGACGTTGAAGATTTTGTCACAACATCTCTACAGGAAAAGGACATTATTGCATGCCACGTTTTATCCATAGATTTAAGCAAGGGATTCGACAAGATTTCGCATCGCCTCTTACTTGAGAAAATGATGGAGAGCAATTTTGATTTGTTTACTTCGAACTTTGTAAGAAATTATGTTACTGGCCGCTCACAGCGAATTCGATGGAATGGAAATACAGTAGTGATGAGCTTGTTAGTAGTGGGATTCCGCAGGGATCATCAATCGGTCCCATGATCTTTGGATTCTTTCTCGCAGATCTGACTCTGTCTCATCATAAGGAAGTCTTGTTGTCCAAATATGCGGATGAACATAATTGTAGTTGGCAGGATAAGAAAAAATTCTGATGCAAGCCCCGTATCCAAAGCCCTTAGTGATATCACAAGATGGACAGTATCCAACAAAATGGAAATTGGATGGCATAAATGCAGACAGATTTTTATTGCGTCGAGGAATTCAGGGTGATTGGGAACGATTCCAGATTTCAAATGTTCAAATCGTGGACAGATTGAAATTTCTTGGTGTGACGCTGGACTCAAGATGGAACTGGAATTTTCATGTTGAAAATGTTGTCAAGAGGGCTTCCTCACGAATTTTTGTGCTTCGACAGTTAAAGCCATTTCTATCTGTAGCTGATCTTGTGCATATTTATAATAACACTATTCGTAGCATAATAGAGTATGCAGCTCCCTTATTCGTAAGCTTGAATAAGAAAAATGTCAACTTGTTGGAAAAAGTTCAAAATAGATCTCATGCTGTTATATGTACGTCCAAAAGTTGTGCATGTTCCAATTTTGTTCCCTTAGACTATCGTAGACTAATCATTGGACTGAAGCTTTTCCTCGCATTTTCAAAAGATGATCATCACCCTTTGCATTACCTTACCCCTACCAAGTTGAAGAACTCTAATCATTATCGTATGCCTGAATGCTTGTCTGTTATGCGCAGAAACAGTTTTGTAATGACGATGATACGGTTGCTAAATAGTGGATTTTCCATGTGACACTATCCGTTGATGTCTCTCTCATTTTGTTATAATTTTTGTTACTTTTTTCTTTCGTCAAATTTAATTTTATAACTCATTTTGTATCAGCCTCACGATTATCAGTATTGAGGCCTTGTTTGAAATAAAGACGATTATTATTATTATTATTATTATTGTAATAGACGAAATACTGCATTGGATAGCAACAAAAAGTGATTATAATAATCTGCATTCAGAGTGTTGCGTAAAGCCACTGGCCCGAAAAAAAGCAGAAATGAACGAAATTCATTTCCTCTCCAGTACTTGCGGGTATTCAATGGACGATACGTTCGGCGAATGTCACTTGGCACACGAAATTGACAGATGATCCTCTCTACATTTGCTGCATTTCTTCCTAAATACCACTCCCGATCATGATGTTTTGAATCTAACCACAAGTGTAGTAAGCGTCTCATTACTCCAAGTAAAACACAGTGTAAGTAGTCTGGAACAAATGACTGGACACTGTCGAAGAATCTGAGATCTCTAATAGTACATGGGCGGAGAACACCCTTTGGATTGAAGGCTTGGGGCCTCTCACGAAGTCCGGCTACAATATCACCAACAATTAACATCTCAGTGGGATTTCGTTCACGAATATCCTCGCAGTTGGGAAACACAGTACAGTGGCCAATTCTTTCGCCGCGTATTTCGCATGTGCTACAACCATAAAAGCCATTATATTGGTTACCCTTGAAGAGATGAGCGCATTGGAGCATCAGCAGTGCAAACCACCACATAAATACGAGAGCAACGAAACTCCGATCTATCACTGTCATACCATGTTACTCCAGAATTTTCCATTTCTCGCCATTTTGGTAAGAGCAAATTGATCAGAACAGGAACATCCAGCTTCGAACCATGCCATATGGCATTAACAACAGTATTATTAAATCGAACGGAAGGCCGTAATTCGTTGATACAAAACGTCACGGGTGTGACTGAATAATGGGAAGTCGAAAATAACGGAAAACTGTCAACATTAAGAATAAGAGTCAGGATATCATGTGCCTGAGGACTCATAGATAGAAATCGGTCTCCATCAAAAATATCACAAATGACACTTGAATTATTTTGAGTACGGTGCTCAATAAGTCCATTTGAACTTTCTAGAATAATGCGAATTTGGGAATCGATCGGATACACCAGTACGTAAGGATCCATTTCCGATAGCGATGAATGACAAATTTCACACGTTTTTATATCTTCTAAAATTCGCCTGCAATTTATACAGTAGCGATGCGTGTGAGTGGCGAGCTGCTTCTCAGATTTCAATTGTTGTGATATTTTTCGAAACTGATATTTAGATACTGGAATTCTGTTATCACTGGTTGAATGTAGTCGCAATAATGACAATAGATTGTCGATAAGACTGCTTTTCAAACTATTTTCACTAATAAAACGAGAAATCTCGAGAACTGACTCCTTTACAGTCAATGATGAATTGGGAAAAATAGGCATTTCTAGTAAATGCTCCGAATCTTCATTTAAGTCAACGATCAATTCACCATTGTCACTACTATCGAAATCGGAGATGTCTGTCACAGTGCTGTCGCCTTCATAAGAAATCTGATGATGAAAAAATATCATCACAGGCAACATTTAATGATGAGCAGGTTATGTTTGAGGTAGACATAGGACATTCATTGCCGTCGCTGCCAACGGAATCTGATGAATCCAAAGATGAAGCGATGTCATCACTTTCGGACTTGATGGAATATGATTCGTAGGCTCTCTTCCTGCGTCTGCAACGCGCAAATCTTGACTCCATAGTTGAAGTAGAAGACACACACTTTTAACAAATAAGAACTGTCGAGGAGTAACAGGTGGCTATTACGTAAACTGCTTCTCGAAAAGGCTCTCTCTGTCTCGACCACATATCACAGTATAACTTCTGTTATGCTGACGTAACAATAGACTGATTTCCACTATATCAACCCATCTATCACGTAAGAACACAAGCTCCCACGAAAGAGGGCGACTCCAACGCTACACAGGCGATTGTGAAAGTGGCAGAATTGATTGTGCATTAGTCATCAGCACTGAACCCTAGTTGGCGAACCTGAGCCAAATAGGATTCCTTGCGTCAGGCATCATGAAGACAAATGTGATGATAGCATTATCTTCCCGTCAATACTCGGAACAATTAGAAGAGTCAATAATAGCGTGAGACGTCGCGTCATGCGCATTGATGACCTTGTATCAGTGGTTGTGCGACTGACTCAGCCAGCCAATAGCAGTTGACTGCGTCAACACATCCACCCTTTGGGACGATCTCTTTTCTTATTCATTGTTTTGAACGTTCGATAACGTGTGAAGATGTATGCCGTAGTAGCCTTCGACCACGATAATTCTTTGGCTATTATTAGCAAGGAATCCGTGATTAATGGAGAATTTGAAGTCAACACAAAAATAACCGCTCATTGGGGTAAATCGAAGAAAATATGGAATGCGAAATTGATAACGTCTCCTGTGGTGGATCGGAAGGACGCAGAAGCAAGTTTAAAAAATGTTGTCCGAAAGAGGAAGGCGAGTGAAGAACCAAGACAACGAGACCGACCGACAGAGGAACATCGGATGGAGCCAACGTCAAATGTGCAGCTTCAAACACGGAACGAGGAAAGGGAAGAAGAAATCAATCTAAAACGGAAGATTAGTGAATTGGAAAAGGAAAACGGTAAGTACTTAATTATGTTACGCAGTAATTCCTCCTATAACAGTATTAGTCTCTCAATGTGTCAGGTCATCATTTAATTAGTATTGTTTCATAAACTATCTAAAGCAACCTTAAAAAACAGTTTATTCTTTCAACGCCTTCTCTTTAAGATCATCTGGTTGGCCGCAAACAATCCCCAGCTACAAATTAAATTATGAGCACGGTTTTTCACTCTCAGAATTTTGCAAAATGATAGTAAGGGCGTAGCCATAAAGACGAGCCGCGTACTTGTACAGCATTTTTATGATACTGTCTAGCTAGTTTGGTGCTGATAGTTCGAATAATCGATGGTGTACATGTACTTAAAATTACGGCACCCATGCGTGATACATGTCTATGGTCTGCATACGTGATTGAAAATTATGAAGTTATGCCTCACTCTCCATTTCAGAGGAATTACGCGCAAAAGATGCCCGTCAAAGGAAGAAGATAAGGGAGCTCAGCGACCTACAAAATGTTGTGGTTCGACTGGAGCATGTCGTCAAAAACTTATCTGCTGGGCCGTCTCATGCATCCGAAAACATTAGCGAACCGGAGCTGGACCCGGAAGCGAAAGTAGTCCTAACAGATAAGGTTCCTGACGTCATGGTGACACACAGGGAGAGACGCAAGGCACTAAAAATGCACAGAAGCGGAGTGTCCGCTAGTCGGCTGACAAGAGTCGTAACGGACTATTTCTTTACAAAAGAAGAACTGGCGGCCTCCAGCTGCCAAGGGTCTGGAGGGAGGCCGCCTCTGGACTCCAAGATAGTTAAAGCTATCAGACACTTCATTATGAATTTGTATTGTACTGAGGCAAAAGGAAAGATTCACCAATACATCAACCAAAAATGTACCGACTCACGCAAGTAGACATAACCATCTATTTGCTTATTTTATTATCTCCGTAAATGCTAGAAACTTTGTAGAATTTGTCGGTTGAATTTGTTGTATCTACTCGCATTCTTGCATAGTTTTGATAGTTGATAGATTTTGTATTGATCTTTTCAAATATTTGATGGCTGCTTCTTCAGATTCCTTTGTTGTTTTTGTTAGCATTTTTGTTACATAATTGACAAGTGTTTTAGATGCTGTGTATACGTTCATGTTTATGTATGTTTATATTCCTGGTCTTACGCGAATACAGATATTTAACACACATGTGTATTATGTGCAATTTTGTTATTAGTTCGCGTTTATGGGTGTTTATAGATTAATACACACAATGTGTGCATTCTCTATAATTTCTCATGTGTTATACAAGAAATAGAGGAACTGACTATAAGATCTTATATACGACAATAGGTAAGAGCATACATGGAACTTAGCTAAATTCTTATACAAGAAATAGAGGAACTCACTATAAGATCTTATATACGACAATAGGTAAGAGCATATATGGAACTTAGCTAAATTCTTATACAAGAAATAGAGGAACTTAGTATAGGATCTTATATACGATACTAGATAAGAGCGTATACAGAACTTATAAGATTTAAAATTCTACTTAGATACATTTCTAAGAACTTAGATAGGATCATATATGCGATTTGAGAAAAGTTATACAAGAATATAAGAGAAAGACTAGTTCTCGTATGCAAGACCTTACCTAGTACCTTGTATAAGACAAAATAAAATCGTATAGGAAATCTGACGACGAATGTTGCGCTTCTTACTAAGAACTTAGTATAGGATCTTATATACGATATTAGATGAGATCATACATGGAACTTAGCTAAAATCTTATATACGAAATCGAAAGTATTTTCGTACGGGTAGGGCCTAGTCAAGCATGTAATTTATCGATACTTACTAGCTACAAGTGATGTATCCAGTAATAGTTTTTAAAAACAAAGGAAAAGTCATGTTTATGATATCTTTATATTATGGTATTCAAACAATTATTTATTTGAAATCTCGACACAATATGGGCAGATCTAAACGTAAAAATCTTACGAAGCAGCGAAATATATGAAACAGAATTTTTGGCATTGTAAACATAAAACAACTCTAAAATGAATGCCACTCTTTGTATATATACAAAGAGTGGCAGTATACTAAAAGAAGGTATACTAGTCGGAAGTGTAGTCGCAATTATGCAGTCTTTTAAAGGCGTTTCACGGGCCAAGTTTCCTATCGTGGAATTATATTTAGGTACCGTTTAACATAATAGATGTCGATATGTCACACAATTAATAAGTTTTTGTCGATAAAGACAGAAATGTTTTCTATTAATGATGATATCGAGGATGAAATTAAAATGAATTTGTTTTGGATATAATATGACTTTGGAAATAAAAACGTTCGGGACAGTTTATTGAACGAAACTGTTTACAGTGACATTTTGTCCGAAGACTTCAAGGGCACTTTACATAAAAAACGAAAAACAATCGCCAGAAGATACAAAAATGCGATCCATAGCATGGTGTGGCAGATAGGTCTACATGTAAAGGCAGTGTACACACACACATAGACAGAGAAAGGGAGAGAGAGAAAAAAAAATGAAAAATTATGAAAAAGAGGAGCGTAGCAGTTCTGCCTTCAGGGCGGACTTGAAGGTGGAAAGGGATGGAATTGATTTAAGAGAGGAAGGAAGGGAGTTCCAAACCCGTGCGGCAGCTACAGGAAACGCACGAGCGCCCACAGTCTTGAGGCGAGAAGAGGGCAACATAAGGTTCGAGGAGGAAGAGGAGCGCAACGAGCGCCTGGATTCGATGGATGAGGAAAGGTGAAGATAAGAATTAAGGTAAGGTGGAGCAAGGCCATGAAGGCATTTGAAAACGATCACGGCAAGACGAAAGTTAATACGGTCACGTATTGGTAGCCACGTTGATGGTTGATGGTTAGAATATTATATTGTAAGCTTATATTTCAAACTTAAGTAAACATAGCATAATTATGACGTTTGTTTTGCATGATTACTAAAAATCAATAGGCATTTTGATTTATTCGGAATGATCAGTCGATATTATGTTTTGAACCGTGAAGAAATTCTTTAAAAAACGAATATGATGTAATAGTATAAGAAAAGAACCTGTAAAACAACCAAATCGGTGTCATAATAAAGTATAGACAGAATATAAAAATCGTGAAACAATAATATGAAGCATGATGAAAGAAGCAAGAACTGCACACTTCTATTTCTTATGATATTTCGAAGGCTGTGAATAATCAGCGTCAACCTGTGGTCGCTTTTGGAATACTTTGTCCATAATGTTTCTTGCAGCTGCTTCCTCCTCACATCCATTCACCCCATCCCGTCCCATTCACATCCATATAATTAGCATGAAAAGGAAAATTTATTTTCAACGGTAGCAACTTCATGGATACCATGTCGATATTAATTATCAATTTAACATTTTTACAACAAAATTGCGCAGAAAATTGGAATTTCCTAAAAATTTGCGAATTTGCGCAGGAGTGGGAGCCCTGCTCATAAGGTTTTGACTCGCAAAATATCTTACAACTTATGAAATTTGTAACGTGAAGATAAACGACGATTTAGATATGACTTTTGAGTGTCTAAAACTCGCAACTTTAATTACATCATAATGTGCCAATTTGCCATATTACGAGTCTGTTGCAAAATTGCATGTAGGCTCGTTAAGAAACAAAAACGATTTTTTGCGAGTTGATACTTGCATATACGAATTAGTTTATAGTCAACCCATCGACTTCGAAGTGAATAGCCACACATTGGTTTTGTAAGATCCAACATTACTTATTTGCAGTGCTTCATCATTAGCGAATTCATTTAGAGCGACGCGCCAACGACATAACCATCGCCTCACAAATATCATTTACAGTCACATGGAAACGAAGCAAATTCATGTACTCATAGGTGTTTCATCCAGATGTGCAATCATATTGGTTACTTCAATTAATATTCGAAGAAATTTAATAGAAATGGTGGACTAGATATAAGTCATAATAGTAGCAGTTGAAATAAAAAATTATACTCGTTTAACATACTGGCACAAAATCACAAAATAGCATTCCCGGGCTATTTAAGGGCTAATTGGCTATTTCGCTTAAGTTTAAGGGCGATTCCCGGGCCACCCGGGATTCCCGGGCTAGGCCGCCACCCTGCTATAAGCATGCAATCTCAGAAGAGAAATTTATCCTAACGCAATGAATTAATTATAGTATTTTTGCAAAGCTCTCCTACAGAACATGCTATTGAGAACAAATCCCTGAAAATTGTGAACATGCCTTTCAATCAATATTGAACTTTTGGGTTTCAAAGTCTGGCTGAAGATGCCTATGAATTGCTAAGATCTGCGCTGAAACTTAGCTGTTGAAAATGTCAACTCTAAAGAGTCACCTTATATGTGATCTTATAGCTGCAATTATAGCCGATCTGGCAAACGGAGAGTGTCTATGAAAACCACTCATACCTCACTGTGAGAAGTAGATGCATCTCTAGAATCGGCCCAAGTCATTACAACAAGACCTACCTAGGTTAATCGAATCAGTGCGAGCACCTCACTTTAGAACAGGGTGTCCGCGCAAATTTGCCAAATTTCAGGGGTCAAATTTGAGCGAAAATTTCCAGGCTTTCTGCAAGGAGATTCAACTCAAATTCACGCGTCAAATTCGAAGGAAAAATTCCGGGGAAAATCTACCCAAAGTTCTATGCCTTAGGAGCTTGCACACCATGAAATCAATATCATTGACGAAAAAAGATAGAAAGGTGGCGTGAAATTGATTGAATTTTTTCAAGGCGCAGGTGATTCCAAATAAAAAATACCAATGTAGTGCATACAAAGTATCTATCAGGCTACATTAATTTTCTAGAAAAAAATGAAAATAATCGATCGCAACAAATTAAAGTGAGTGGATTGGGGAGAACAAAATAGAGTAGGAGAGGGTGGGGCACATTGAACATGTTTTAGAACTTTTCTCAACAGTTTGAATATACTAAATCAAAGGAACCGAAATCAAACTCAGATGAGGGCATACTAGGTAATCGCTGAGCTGTTGGAAGTTTTTGTGACATTTCATCTCAATTTGAACCACTCAATGGGGCAAATTGAACCACCTTTATTCATTATTCTCTTGTTCAACTCAATTAGACTCTATGTAAAAGATCCATATCTTCAGCTTATGCATGATCAAAATCAAACAACAAAATTATTTGTTTGAGATTTTTATTGACAGAAATGATACCGCATGTATGGCAAAAAATGCTAACTTTTGAAAGAAAAGTGCTCATAGGCCATCAGAGTTCTCAGATTAATAGATTCATACATTATACATTATTCTATCATTATACACTCATGATAGAAGAGCATTGCTAAGAGTGTTAATGCTAAATGCATTGATATACATTATAACATTTATCAATTTATCATTAATTAAAGCGTGACTATGAGCATTGCGCATTACATGCAGACACGACACGAGCAGCCCTAGACAAAAAAACTGAGAAATCATCAAAAACCAATACAAGAAGCATTAACATTTCAATTTGTTTGACCAGCAAGAGAGATTCCATTGTATTCAAACTCACATCATTTTGATTGAGATCACTGATCGCATCAATTTATCAGTTAATTTTTATAAATATAATAATTCGCAATGCTGCCCTGTTTTGTTCTCGAAAAGAGCTACAGCGCAAAAAAAACCCCGTAGTTATTAAAAATTTTCTAAATAGTTAATTTGATAGCATTGCAGACCGTATTGTAGCATGTCAAAACTTATAAATTACGTCGTTCATTCAATAAGATAAAATATGAGCATCGATGTGGGGCACGATGAACCATGTTCAACGTGCTCCATCTTGAGTGTTTCTATATGTCCCACATGGCAAGCTATTCAAAAATGTGCTCATGTGCAAATAAGGTAGCACTGAAATAGTTTGAACTACTGGGTTAATGAAATTGACAAATAATGCTGGAGAAAAATGCTATCTGATGAAAATATAAGCAAGATTTATTTTCTAAAAATTCACTTTTTGAAATTTTGGGAAATCCCATGAAAATAATGATAGAAAGCATAAATAGTTGAAATATTCAGAGGATCGCGTTTTATTTGTTACAATAGACCATGTCCTAAAGCATACCTAGAGTTTCCACTATTTATAGTTTCACAGAAAAGGCTGGTGGTTAAATGTGCCCCGCCCTCCCTAAGAGTTCATCAGTAACGAAAAAAATACGTGACGCAACAATTAACAGAATACTTGTAAAGTCTACTCTTGAATGAAATGCAACAATGCCAACATCAGAGAGTTGTCATTCAGATACGATCATTCGAATACTAGAAATGCGTTGTCATCAAGTTTCGACTATTTCTTTCTCCTTGCATTGAATTCGAATCGATCTTGCAATGAATGACAGGCTACCTTTCAAAGTTGACAGGAAAAATAGAAACATTTTAACAGCTTGCAATTACTACAGTTTTAATTAGTCTTAAAATTTCAATGTGTATCAAGAATTTGTAGCTTCCCAGGGCAAAATTTCAATTTCCAGGATTTATAGGTTTTCCAGGGAGCGCGAACGCTCTGCTTTAGAGATTCGGACACCGATAAATTCCAGCTTGAAGATCACCGTGTCGCTGTTGCAGTGGCACTTTTAGTTGCATTCGACGACACCCAAGTTCCTTAAATGAAGTACCATTCAACGTCAAAATCCCTTAACTGGAGGAGATTGACTGATTTCAAAGTCAAATTTAGTGCGAAGTTCCAAATAAAGCAGCCTCTGCTCCCGTTCCGTGTTGAAATGAAGAATTAGTGAGAAAAGCAAGACAGATTTATGAAGATATAGATGCCTTCATAATAATGAAGTATTAAACTGATACTTTCCAATTATGTTCAGAGGTTTCCACATGATAATTTCGACAACCATACAACTGTCACACATCAAAATTACTGATGAGCCAACACTTCCTTGAACATTCATTTGCTTCATCGGTTCGAAATGAGATATATTTTGATGGAAAAATTGAAGCAGTTTGAAGTTTCTTGCTTTTAGATTTTACGTAACGCAATGCCAATTCTAAAAGCCTCTTCAGAACTTTTAATGATATTTAGGACTTGTAGACCGATTTTTCGGGTTTTAGGACTTTCTAGACACCCTGCTTGATTAATGATTTACAATAATTTCTTCCACATTGAAGTAAGAGACTCGAAATAACCGCAGAAGTCTATAACGGATGATTTTGATGGTTAGTGGATTTTAGTTTGATAGATTGATGGCGGTTGATGCCTCAATCTCACTCGCAGTTTTGATTTTGAGTTATTGACGAGCTTCAGGGAAAAGTTGCTCCGTCACGATGCTTTCCTCCATTGTCCCCTGAAATGATCAATCATTTCTAGCACTATACAAAATTACCGAAGTAGGAAGTGCAGGGAAATGAAAAGCAGTTCATGTTCTTCAGAAAAACACGGTTATAACTGTGCTTTTCGAGAACTTTCAATGCCATATAAGTCGGCGGAGCGCCGGATAGAGATTTAGAAATGAAAGAATATATTGCTCAAAAATTCAGCATATTAATTCGAAAGAGGGGCGTAAATATTGAACAGTGCGTCAATATGCAAACCTAAATAATGCAATTGTAGCAGCTACCCTGCACAGTGTACAGATATTGTGACATCTTACAATTTTATTTTCAAGAACTCTTTCGGAGGTATATAAGAACTCTTCTCAGCTCTTTTGCATTATATGTCAGTCTAAATTCTTAATGCAGAACATTTTTAGTATTAGAGTGCGTCGGTCGAGTGGTCAAACTGCATCAAAACCCTTCTGCAGCGCCCAGACCTGTAGGCGCAGTGCGCACCGGTGAATTTTTCTGCCGCGATCATCGTTTGTGGACCGCCCGACAGGTTCCTTCTTATTCATCACTTAGGCTTTGCCAAAACTCTTTGTACGGTGGAGTCGTCAATGTCATCTTGTTCATCACGACACATACATGTGATGGTCTCTTCCAGCTGATGCAGTTCATCATACATAGCTGCACTCTTTCAAAGTCGAGCACTTGGACATCATTACTTCAGTGAATCATGATGGATAAATCGTCACCACTGACTAAATGGAAGTTTTCCTGAAGCCATTATGACTTTACTCAAATTTAGGCCTTTTTGATGAGAATTGTAGCTGCGAGAAGCGCCGATGCGATAATCGGAACGAACGCTGAGGTTGAACTTTAATCCATAGTAAAATGGAGGATTAGCGTCCCAAAAAGTATGTTTAGTGTCTCAATGAGAGGAATTTTTAGTGGGTTATGTTCAGGTCTGATGTCCAAATATAGCTGGATGTACCAATTAAAGCCCCTCCAATAGATGGGTTTACAGCTTTTTGCAAATGGGTAGGCTACATGTAGAAGGAAATCTGATGTTGAACGTATACGATCAAATGAAGACAACTAAAATTGTGCATCTTGCGGATCACCATCCTTACAACCAAACCTTTCATATTAGTTACAGATACGTAGTAGTTCCATCAGATCTGATGCAATGTTTGCATGTGATGCAATTTCATGTGTTCAGCTGCAGCCATATTTTCTCAGAAAGTCACATCTTACATTTTCTCACACATCACACACTATTTCTCACGTTTCCTCACACTTCTCACAGTGAGCCAAATTCCTCACGTTTTCTCACATGCGGACCATCCCTGATATTTTCATTTCATAGTTCGAATCATTGCAAACATCTCAAGCCATTTGTGTGATACGCAATAAAATCATAACATAATCATCATTTTCAATTTTTGATGCGCTCAATTACAGAAAGTTCAAATAAAGAAGACTTTGCTAAATCGTGACATCGATGAAATTCACTATAAATTTCATATATGTTATCAACATAATATAGGGTGGGCCAGAAGTAACCGCTGAATATATTTCCATACATTCTAAGGTGTCACTGAGTCACTCACTGCATTGATGCTTAACTGTCTATTAGATATGTGGCCAGATGAAATCCGTGCATTTTTATCATGTCACTAAAATTCGATTTGGCTGTAGTGAACAGTTTATTCACAACTTAATATTCCATGACTCCCGACAGTAGTGACTTCTCTGAAGAATTACAATGAACTGACAATAATTTTAAATAAAATTTAGAATTTAAAGCCGACGAATCGAGAAAGAAGAAAATCAACATGCCATTTATCCAATGAATTAGTCACTTTTTCGGACGTGATTATACGAGTAAAGCAGCTTTGACAGGAACAATGGCATCATAAAGTTGAAGAATTTAGTGAGAATGACTTCGAAAATCAACTGAGATTTTCTAATAATTTCTGCGTAAATGTTGGTAACCTTTCAAATATCAATTTCTTTCTGATAAACAGTGCTCCCACTCAGACCAGGCCCGGATTTTCGGGACCGTTGTGAAAATTCGGGCCGAACTGCCAATAAGTCTGCTATATGTAGTCAAATGAGTAATTTTCAATGAGACATGCAATGATCAGAATTAGTTGACAGACCTGAAATTTTAATTTTCTTGACAATATTCAGTGATCAAAACGAAAATCAAGTCAAAAAAACTGTCAGGTGACATCAGTGACTATGGAAACACTAAATTTTAGAAATGCATGTTAAGTCAAAATCTAATGAAAGGTTTTGAGCCCGGAGTCCCACTTCCTATTATTCCACTTCTCTGAATAACAAAAATGTTTTTTTCTTAATAATGACAATAATGATGATAAGCATCGCTTTAGTCTCACTTCAAGTTATATAAGATTATTCAGAAGCATCGCTACATAGGCAAGAGATAAAAAATCATTACGGATAAAGCATGCTAATCAAATGAATGAGTTCTTAAATTACTCGGTTCGAGAGATCAGACTGCTCTGATTTTTCACAATGCGTGCAGTATGTCTTCTCTCTTCAGATTCATACGTAAATAAAACTTCGCGCATGTTCTTTGCATTTCCCTTTCAATGCAAGCTGCTCCACTGAACAACAAAAATGTGCTATGTCCTCATCACATAAGATAGCTTGTGAACCATGAGAATAAAGTCCAACTGGGTGCTGCTGTGTGTATTAATGTCGATCTAACTAGGCCCAATGAGTCATTTATGTGAGGTACATGACTTACCAAACCATGAAAGTCGCCGCAAATTAGTACACTAGATGCTGAGTGGTGATTTTTACCATGGGATATCAATCACAACGTCATGAAAATGAGAGATTCTCCAATCGAATGATGCCCATTAATATACCTAAATTCGAATGACGCAAATTAAATGGCACGACTGGCAGGCAGCATTTTGCATTATCTTTTAAGTACAACGTGCGACTAAGGTGCGCACCTGAAGAATAATAAGAATTCTACCTTTACTAAAACATGCTGTACACTTACAATATAAGTAAGTCCGTCCGGGTTACTCCCAGTTGACCGCAGCGTGAAATCCAAAGTCCTGTAGCAGCAACGTCTCGTAGTGTCTCCTCGCGTTTGTACTGTTGAATGGCTTGTTCTTCATGTGCAATGCCCGATAATATCGCTTGGCTACGTTGAAAATTGCTTGATCCAGCAATGGTTTTGACAAAAGATGGAATGAGATAATTGGCCTTTTTTATGTACTTGTGTAATTGCTTGCTGTAAGACGTCCACATCGTAGTTGATGCCATAGAAGAATGTTGCCCTGCGGCAAAGTTGCTCAAGCTGTTTCTGTGATGTCTTCGTCCGTGGTCATAGTCAACCGATCAAAAAGTATATCACGGTTGGTCATAAACAACTGAACGAGCTTATCTATGACAAGTCGTTGATTGAGCGTCGGGAACTTCGGCCTCAAGTAAACCACAACATCGGAGTGTCTGCACTTGATGAGGATATCTCTTCCAGGATGAACATCGATTGGAATCTCGCTGTCTTTGCTATTCGAGAAAACATGGACGACTGTTCGAACGACCTTCGCTTTTTTCTTGGAATGTTTTAGCCACTATCAAGTCGAATTCTATAAGCTTGAATTCTTAAAAGTTGCCGGCATCGAATGATAATTCGCCTCTGATAATCTTATTGCAGTCAGAAAAAATGAAGCTATCGTCGAGATTGAGGATATGTTTCACAGTCTATAATTTGCAGAAGTGAAATTTTGGAGCATGAAATGATGACACAACTAGCTTTTCAGATGATAACCACATCAATACAGCGAATAATACCTTGGAATGTAAGAAGCATATTTGACGGTTACTTCTGGCCCACCTTGTAAATTTTTCAAATGATAACTCATACTGCTGAAATATATTGTGACTGTGAACCTAAGTTATCAATATATCCGCATCAATACCAGTCTCTTCGCTAAGTTTCAGAAATACACAATATATTATGGCTATTTGTCTTTCTCTAATTACAAAGTTTTCATAATGTAGTTTGTCACTTACCAGATCCCTGCCATCCAGCAGGTTGAGTCGCAGTTGGTTTCCGCCATTCCCATACCTCACCAGCTTCAGGCACTTCGTGAATTTCAACCTGAGATTCGTGCTCATAAATATGATCACAAACAGTCTCCCAGAACAGTGGATCTCTTCTGAAATGCGAAAAAGATTGCTGAAAGACGGAAAGTGTCAAGAAGTTGTTTAAGACAATGCTGAGGGAATCACATGTTCCTATGAAGGCTCACAGTAGAAGCACACATTTCTCTATCAGTTTACAAACAAAACAATTCAATAATCAAAATAATTGAAATTCTAGCAGAAGAAAGTCACCGCACTAGCATACTACTTAGCGAATCAATATAAATTAGTAAATTACAACCCCAAACTCAATTATCTGAGAAGATCATTAACAACATAAAAATTTTTTAAAAATAAAAAAATCATCCTGATCAAAATCAGAGTTCAAAATATCTTCAATTCTTCGCAATCTACATGCATATCTGACAAATTTGTGCAATTCTATCTCATCTGACCATGGTGCTTTGAATTCTTTTTGGTGATAGTGTATGCATGATCATCTTCTATCCCCTGACGCGGCCTATGTAGGCGAAAATTAAGGAATTATCCTATTTTGCAGTGACAGCTGAAATCTTTGAAAGAAAATATTGCAGAATTCAAAAATTAATGGCGAAACCGTCATAAATTACTCTACAGTAATCGTGCAACGGCATGAATCAAGTTGAATCTCACAAACCTCTGTTTTCCTGTCAAACACATGTCTTTTAAGGCTTCTATTGGTAAATACGAAGGAATGCCTTGAGTCATTTCAGAATCGCTTCTTTGTTCTTTTAGTATATCTGAAATTAAATAAACAGAGATTGAATAATTTTGTGAAATATCGGGAGATCAATGAATGACGCACCTCTCACACGATCAACCACTACAAGAATTTCACGTTCTCTTTTTATGTCAACTTCATTTCGATTTCTGATCCACCATCGTATTCCATAACCAATACAAAATACTATAAATAAAATGGGAATTAGGCAAAAAATCATGCAAATGAAAGAGCATCAGCTTACTAGAAAGAACGACTCCAATTAGACACAAAAGAGTTGTAATGTAAAATATTATGCTTTCAAGAACGTAACGAAATAACTCCACAACTTGCCAAGTAATATAATACATGCGACACCGTACTGTCAATCGAGGACGAGTACATTCCAACATGACAGCTTCCTGAGGATCGCTTGCTAGATTCCTGCCTTCCTTATCAGTTGTAACTCGGATATTGAACTGGGACATATGAAGCAACACGGTAAGAACATAATTCCATTGTGTTGCTGAAATAGTCTCCGACTTAATAGAACTACCCTGAGCAACCAACTGACGAGCCGTTCTAACGTCCATTCGCGGAGAAGTTACATGTGATTGGCCACACCAATATTGACCTGCGTGTTCGCTGAGAATTGTATACAACTGACGCGTTACCGACAACACAATTTTCATTTGATCAGGATGCACGCATATCTGAAAAATGTATAAAGATTTTCATGATATATGAAGTTGCGATTTCCCAATATTTCAAACTTACTTCGTTGTTTTCGCTAGACAGCAAATCTGACTGACACAAAATCTTGCTATACTCTGAAACACAGATGGAGATCTATTTACAGTGTCTACAAAAAATCTGAGACTCAAATTTAGGACTTTTGAGAGCAAGATTTATGAATTTTCAATTAACGGTTTCAGCAATTAAACTGAACAATGAACTATTTCTAGTTTACTGAGTAATTTACCCTTTCACTTTTTCCTATTTACTTTGTGAATTTTATTATTTAAGTCGTGAAATTTTTATGTTTGAAGGTATGAATCAAAACCAAGACAACGTTTTTCTATAAAATCATCTGACATTTTGTCAACGCTTTTATTGCCTACATGTACACCCTATCATTGACATTCCAAAACTGTGTGTTAAAACTATGACCATGGTTAGAGCAAATACATGACTGATGAACATTAGATCACAACAATGAATCTGCAGTGACAATGGAATTTTCTGGACAGCCTATACAGACTAGGAAAATGTACCTATCAATGGATGAATGTTTGCCGGTATTGGCTGTATATAATAACCACAAAAGCACCATTTCTAGATCAAGACGTATTATTGTTACCCTGTATTATCCAGTTCTCGAATGACAGACTAGGAATAATACGGGATAACAATAATACGTCTTGATCTAGAAATGGTGCTTTTGTGGTTATTGGCTGTATAGTAGGGGCACCGGATTTCAAAATTATGAATCCAGCCGGAAGCAGATTTGCGAGAAAATCCGGCCAATTTTGAAGAGAAAAACTTATCTCCTCATATAAATTTGTTTTATTCTTTTTAAACATACCAAATAGTAAAAATGGTTAAACCGCGATGCTGCAGAAATATTGACAAGTCAAGATTTCGGAACTCTCCATCTGTTTATCCTACAGTAAAATACACTTCACGAGCATTCGATGGCTCTCGGCGCACCTTAATCATGTAATGAAAATCTGGTTGTGCCCTCAGTCCGATTGATCACTATTTACATAGACATGTTCTGTACCACAACGACAGCGGTCCATAACGGTGGTAGTGATCAACCGGGCTGAGGGCATATCCAGATTTTCATTACATGATTAAGTTGCGCCGAGAGCCACCGAAAGCTCGTGAAGTGTGCTTTACTTAAATCAGATGGAGAATTCCGAAATCTTGACTTCTCAATCACTGCACCCATCTGGAAGAATATTCAACATATTAATGCAGAAATATTGGTGCAGATTGGCTAAGCTTCGGTTCATGCAGCTTAACAGAGGACGGTTTATACCGATTAGAATAACAGACAAGCCGTTCAAGAAGTCTTAATCTCGCAATGAAATGTCGCTTTCATTTTCAATGTGTTGCATTATAAGTTATGCGTTTAATTCTTTTTGTGAAAAATGCAAAATTTCTTGACTTTATTTTGCATAAAACATAGTTATCCATGCAAAGAAGACTGTGAACAGTTATTCACACGAAATAATTTCGAAAAGATTCTCAAAATCGCATGCAATGACGACCATGAGGAATTGGAGAATGAAATTGTGTCCTGGAATCATCATTATATCGATGATATATTGGACTCCAATTCCAATTGAACCTGCATTGCAGCTACAGTGGCCATCAATGCATGTATTCTGGTTGGAAGAACTAGGTTTCACTTGGCTATATTTGATATTTCATCGTTAATCAGTTGCGGTATAGAATATGCAGCCTATTTCTTTTAGGTATACAGAACCAAAATTTACTTATATGATCACTTGATCAAACCATGATTCACTGGGATAGGGTATGTTACTGAATATTTGAGGATTGTGTTTTATGAAATTACATTTATTACTTGAAATCAAATGCTACAAACTACCCTAGTTTTAATTACAGAAACTCAGCGTTTTTATTATATTCAATAAACTGTCAAAGCATATGATGACCAGCAGTCACTTTCTAGACGTATCAGTATCATATTCCATTTTGTAGTATATTGTGGAGGAAAGTGAGGATCTCTAGGAGATCTCCACATGCTACTCGCCATGTTCGTTGGCTCAAAACTCCGACCAAGTAATCAAAGCTTTTATTAAGTCACCACAATTTTCGCCGGTCAGGCTTCGACAGTGGTAGTAGTAGTAGTATTGTAATCTGAAGTAAATTATTCGGCAATGATGATTGAGACAAACACATACAACATGATTGAGACAAACACACATACAGATTAACAGATAGTGATAGTTACGCACATCCGCTGTCTACTCCTTATTAGATCGGTGGATGTTCCAAAAGAACTCGACATCCCTAGCGGGCTTTGGTCACACCGAGTTGAAACCGGGTCCAACAGGTGTCGGACTCACACTATGTTCTGTGGTGAATGTATGTACTGTCTAGATGACTTACTTTTGCAATTACCCGATACCGACTGACAGTACGCTGAGTTAATTGAAGTCCGACATTAATTAAGAGCAAATAATGACGAGGCAGACATGCATCGTATTTGTTCATGCTATCAATTGCATCAAATCTTAAAAAATAAATTTAAAATTGGTCAAATTATTCCAATCCCTGATTATGATAATGCAAGAATATTCTGACGGCTCTCGAAAATCCCACTCTTGCTAGTGTATGTTGAGAAATTGAAGACAGTTCTGAAGATAAAGCGATCGCACTGATTAATTATTATAGTTCATGTGTTCGAAAGTGAACTCATACCCCGAATAACTACAATAGACAATCTTATTAAATTTGTCAGTTTATTAACATTTGGCCGTTTGTAGTTTGTAGCTTCATGTATTAGATCGGATGTGTCTCAGAAAACTTACCATTCAACCTCTTCACCATGTCATGTTTGTCTTTCTGCACCAAGTAAGCACATATCACAATTCCAATAAGAATGATTAAAGCTAAAAGAAGGATATTCGGAACGTGTCGCTTCCATCGAATTTCTGGAAAAGCGTTCGAGTTAGAGGGATGACTGTTCACCAAATCGAAGCCTCCATTCACCCTTTCGTTTGATACTGAACTCTGTGATAACCCACCGTTCGGAGAAATATCATCTTCCTCCTCCACCAACGGACTGCCAGGAGATAAAAGACCACTCTCATCACTGTCCGAATTTATCAAGAAAGACGATGTGTTGGCACCGAAACTTTTCCGACTTAGACGTCGACTAAAACGGCGGTTTAAAGTCGATGTATTTAAAGGTGGATTGACCTGATAATCTTCATCGGGATCCGAAACTTGTAATTGGTCTTCAGGTAAACGATAGGAAGTTCGAACATTCGCTTTGGCTGCTGCAGGGATTACTAATGCTTCTGGTGCAGTTTGACGACTACTACTTCTAGTTAGCCGCGGAGGAGAATTCAGGGACTCTTGACGAGTTCGCTTATTCAAGGGGGTTGAGGGTGACGTAGTTGAATCTCCACGAGATTTGGAGGAAGGAGGTTGAGACACTGAAGGTACATTTATAGGCGTATTGGTGGACCGACGCAGAATTCGAGAACTGGACGATACATTATCGTCAGCACCAGATTCATCGGAGCTGAAGCGAGCTATCTCAACAGGTGAACGAACATTCTTCTTTACCGCGGCTGTAGAGGACGATGAACGACTAGCCGGACTCGCCTTGGAAGAAGCTTTCCTACGAGGAAGAGGCTTTCGAAAAACTGCATCGTTCGTGCTGGCTTTCGACGTTGACGCAGAAATAAGCTGAAAAAGAAGATCATAAATATAAGTAACTCTAAAACAAACAAAAATATACGGTCAAAATTGAGGAAGGTTGTATTAAGAAGTAATTTTTACTCATTCCTATCCCACCAAGAACACGAAGTCACACTATAAAAATTGATTTTGACTTAATTTTTCCATTATTATTGGAATGATTGACTGCTGAAGCGGGATTGCACTAATATCATCTACACCCCACGAATACCAAATGATTTGATTTATTCTGCTATTTCAATCAAAAACATGAATGGAATAGTTTAAACTATACTCCATAATATTAACACCAAGCCCACTGCGCATAAAGGTCTGATGATCGCCTGACTGCACATCGCCTGGCGACGGCCTGATTACAATCGACTGACGATGGACGTCTGCGACGCCCGAAAGGCCTTGTGATTCCATGATAGTTGCCATTAACAGGCCTGTGATTGCCCATCCTTGAATTTCGTGGGATTGCAGTGGGGTTTTGTAGGATATCTAATATGACAGTTGCAATTACAAGGAACTACTATCCACCAAGTGCTACGTGTCTGCTGAGCGAGTCTGTCGACATTATCCGATAGAATTGCTGCTGCCGTTTTAGGGCCGTTGTTCCCGCGTGTGAAAGCAAGCTCGTTGAATGTTTAATTACCATCTCGCCCGGTTGTCGGGCTTGTGTCCGATATTTCTACTGTGCAGGGCCTCCTTCAGTTTCCATTCACGATTTCGTCTTCCTTTTTCATGGCCCACGTTCAGCCTATATCCTTAACAGGTTTGGTATAGCACACCTATGCATCTTCGGGAAATGCCGCTGCCAATTAGAAGTTCTGAGAGCTACCGGAACATCTTCCAGTTTGCTGCGATTCTTGCTGCTAATGTAGCCTCGGTGCCGTTATCACAGATAGCAAAAGCTGTCCGATAGAATTGTAGAACACAAACAATGAAGTCCCTTGACTGAGTATCAGCTTGCTTCTGATATCATGCAGCAAAAAGAAGCCTCATTCATGATCTAGAATTCAGTTGCAAGACGAAGCTACTTAATAACTGTCACTAGTGTTAATAACTCGAAATATCAAAAATCGCACCACTCATGAAAATTTTAGTAAACTTATTTGAATTCGTAAAGAAGACCTTTAAAAGCTGTATTAATGATTTCTGAATGTGATACTATTCTTGAAGAACATACTTATAAATAATATCAAGTGCATGATTGATTAGTGAATAGGAACCTTGTGCATGCATTGTAATGTATAGTACAATAAATTAGCCAATAATTGGAATGATGACCCCTTTTTCGCAGGATTGAGTTGATGCAACGCGGCATTGACGTGCACTGACTGCGCGACAGTTATGCTAAAATGTCTTTCGTTCTCATCCGGATTCTGATGCGCATCAATTCCGCAAAAGGCAATGTATTATGTTTGGATCAACTCCATATTCAACACGGTAACTCAACAATTATTGGAGTATTTATCGATTGTGTTGATGTCTGGATTAAATGCAAGCAAATATCAAGCAATTGAACAGCTTTATGATGGAGCAAGGATGACACTGTCTTCATGAGCGGACATAGTGCACCGCTACGTTAGAAATACGTAGTTTCAGCTTGTTCATCAGTTTCGCCTTCACAATGTCCAAGTAGGCATAAATATCAAACTGTTCCTTCATCATCGTCAGTTGCCTACAGCGTCTTCATGGGAAGAATGTGTTCCATGACATAGCCTTTGTAGCGCTCTTCACTCATCTTGCGCAGCATTTCGGGTTGCCTCTGTTTAGTCGCTACCTTTGTCACGGATCGGGTGAAGATAAGAGAATTGAGTTGCGAAAGATTCATCAGAAAACGTCACTCGGCGCCAGTTTTCCACAGTGAATGACTCACACCTTTTGCAGAGCGATGCTGTTATTTACATTATCGGAAGATGCAAAAGGCTGCGTTTGCCAGTAGGAGTTCAAGCTAGCCACAGAAAGACTTCTGCTAAGTCAAGGACGTACTAAATTAAGTGATATGCTATGACGGTGGACACCGGTTTCAGTGGGAAAAGTTTTGAAGGCCGATTGTCAAGCAATGTTTATGTCGAATTAGATAGTGAATTACACGCCCATTACCCATATTCTTTATCAGGAATGCGTGATTGAGGAATTTTAGTCTTTTATAAATGTCTAGGTGAACTTAATTGGCTTTACTGCTTTATGATATACCGTGATACATTGCAGCCACTGTAAGATATCTGCAACTCCGCAATTTAAAACTATTTTTTGGGGATCTGTTAAGGATTCATCCTCTCGTACATGTATAATAATAAAACAAACGATGAACACGATACATGTATCAGACCTGCCAACCTTGAAACATGAAAATCCGGGACAAATTTTATTACCGTAACTACCCGCGTACAGTACGATACCATGTATAGGACGCAGTGAATATTTGACCCAAAAGCGATGGAAAGACTGTGTGCCTGCGTATAGGACGCATCCTAATTTTAATCCTTAATTTCCATTATTTTTTATAGAAACGGTGTCATTAAGTTAAGTCATCTCCATTCAATTGCTACGATCGCAGTGTGTGCTGATTCATGACTCCCTCATCCTGTCAGTCAAAAATATTGATATATTGATAAATATTGACAAATATTGCAAGTATGAAATGTTTATAGGAAATTTTTGATTTTTGATAAATGCATTATTTTTTTATAATAAAGGTGTCAATGGATAAGACGCACCTGGGCTTCTAGGTCAACTTCTGAAGAAAAAAGTGCGTCCTATATGCGGGGTATTACGGTATTACCAAAATGGTCGAGTAGCAACCCCATTTCATCAGCTTTTCAACTCCATTTATGATTTGGAATCAAAAGTAGAAAAATATCATTTATAAACAGGCATGGGATTGAACCAATTATAAAAAGCCGGATTTTTAATGAGTAGCTGAATCAGCGGCGCATGGCGAGCGTTTAGCGAGCCTATAATTTTGAGGTTATAATTCCCCAGAAAGCCTAGAAATCGTCTAATTAAAAGGCTTAATATTTAACACAGGTCTTTACTTTTTAACTATTTATATGACTTAATATAATAATTAAAATACATGGGTATTAAAAACATGGGTATTTACACAATTTAGAATATGTTAAATGTACAAAAATCGAATCAAGTAAGAACCTACATGTACATAGATGAGCAGTAGAAATTCATAGTAGGTACGTAGGTACAAATGTATATGAAAAAGTGGGTCTAATTAGAAATCTTAGCACGCTTAGCAAGGGAAGAAGTGTGTTTCTTCAAGGCACGCTTCAGTATTTTAGAAGACATTTTCTTTGACGCAGCTTTTGACACTACATCTAATGAATGCAAGTTCAGAGTAGACTTCTTTTCATCCAGAATGCGACGACGATGTTCTTGTTCTTTTCGCCGATTTTGTGAAGCCAACCGAAAATTTCCACAGAGACTAGCATATTTTGCTTATCAAACGAAATTATCAAAATGATTTCAAAAAGCCGAAAAAGCCCATGCTTGTATAAATGATAAATACGTCTATTTCATAACAGCAAGGCAACTGTGGACCATAAAAAATGTTAAACTAAAGGTCTACAAGACTTGGCGAATTTTGTCGATTATAATGACAAATGATCGAATGAATAAACATTTCGATATAGGGCAACTCTTGAAATCCTAACAGATAAATCTGTCATTGGTTAAATTCAGATTCCTACCCATAGGTTCGAGAAATCAAACTCTAAGATCAAGGCTACGGACGCTTTTATCTAGGATGCCGTGCAATGAATTTAAAAACCTTTTTAAACTCGATAGAAGGAAATACATCCGGACTGCAAAATGATTAATAAAAGACATCAGCGTGAAAAGACAATGCCACTAAGAAATCCGCAAACTTCATCATCATGCATGTTTCCTTATCTTAGGATTGCGCGCGCAGCGCAAATTTTTGAAATATGCGTTCTTAAACGATCTAGAATTCATCTTAGGTTAATAAATTCAAAATCCGGGACAGCATTTTAACTTTTCCGGGACATCCGGGACAGCTCCAAAATCCGGGACTGTCCCGGAAAATCCGGGACAGTTGGCAGGTCTGATGTATGATGAACACTAAGTTGTTGTAAACGCTGCTGCTTGTGTAGCGAGGTGAGGAATCCGTCGGCTTTCATAACTTTCTCCACTGACGTCGCAGTTCACCGGCCAAGCATATAACTTTATTTAGTACGTCCGTGGCTGACTCTTCCTTTGCCAGGTTTTGGGAATTCACATGCAGACTTTTCGGTTATCAGCTGCAGATTTCATAGGAAGTCTTTGAGTAAGAATTACTACTTCCGAAGCACCTGAAACCTATATTGATATCTGTGCGCAAAAACACCACAGGATATTTGAGGCCATAGAAATTAACAATACCATAGAAAGTCCTAGAATGGAAATTGCATGAAAATTATGGCACACGCCGGGGGAACTTAGTTGGGGCAAAATGCAACTTGTGAGATCTGGCTTCCATGTTTTTGATTGGCATTTATATTTATCAGGCCAATTCTTGATCTGAATTGTTGGCCCTTGTCCAAAGACCATGTACTCAAAAACAAAAGTGAATTTACAAAATGCTGCGCCGACAGGATGACAAAGAAGGAAATCCTTTTAAACGTTCTGTACGTACATCATTTTGAAATATCGCTCCGATAATCTATCAATAATATAATCAGACTCTTATGCAAATTGTAATGTCTATTAACAGAACATGCATAACTCCAGCTTGAAATTAGAGGCCAAGAGATCTTACAGTATTCATTTTACTTTCAAGGGTTCCCCTGTTCACTAAATTTGAATAATTTTCAAAATCTCTACATGCATTCGAATATCAGCTTCCAAAATATCACATGTGTCATTCAATGATTAATTGAAAAGTTCCAGGGACATTTCATTTATTTGACAAATGATTGTCGGTAAAGAAACTTTCAATGTGTTTATTCCAGAAAAGCGCCACGTTTCTTAGCCGCTTGAAGAAGAAATTATCGAATAATTAGACTTTCTATCTGTGAATTCTTCAGATGTTCTTACAAACAGCACACCGACCACTTTCAATTATGACTTTGTGAACCAATTTTTAATTCGCATTCCAATATTGAAAAATTGTTGTCAGTGACTGCTACAAATAGACACACTATATTAATCCATGGAATAGTAGGCTATTTCACATGAAACAATGCCGCCATTTCACTTGCAATTCTCTTCATGAAAATCCTGCAATTGGGTGTCAACGACCTCCACAACCAACTTGGCAAATATTTTCACTATGATGCAATGTTTTAGATCGAATCTGATCTACAAACCATAGATTTTTCCATGTGCCATCATTGTACATAGGCAAGATATCAAACTTCCATTCTAGTATACTATTATCCATTTCTATGTTTGAGGCTAACGTACTGCAAATAGTAGCCTTCAATATCATTGTGCGAATGACAACGGATCAAGATTGCTCCACTCAAACCCTACCTACACAAGTCGTAACTTCAAGGATGAAAGGATCAGGTATCTGTCAACAAAACAGTTTGTTCCTTCTTGTTTCCAGCATTTTGGAATTCAATTTTGTATCTCCTAGCTCCTATTATGTCATCTCCTTATACAGAATCTCAAATATGCTCTTGTATGTATACAGTCGAAACCGGTTTTTTCTAACCATTTTTTTGCACCAAAAAAGTAAGAAAAAACCGATAGTTAGAAAAAACCAATAGTTATAGAAAAAGACCTTTTTTTCGAACTCAAACAAAAAACGTCTATAGGGAGTTATTTTTGAACAAAAAAGTCCGTGATTCGCGATTGGGACTTTGGCAGGCTCATCAGGGCCTGCTTCACGTATGTGACACAAACTGGCTCATCGCCAGAGCTTAAGATAAAGCGTTTGCTCACCAAATCCATGAGTTTCAGGCACTCAGAGACTGAAGGGGGCACAGCAGGACTGTTCTCAATCGATTCCTTTTCGTCGATATTGTCTTCATGCTCCTCCTCCTCCTCCACCGCTCCGCCATCGATGAAAGAGTTGATGTCGAGATTAATGTTCTCTGAGACCGCCTCGTCGTCTTCGATGACAGCAAGCTGCTCGAGTTCGGGAGTTTCCGACATCACCCAGCTCTTCTCGAATCTGTTCTTTCCGAAGTCCAGATTTGCGCCATGCATTCTTGATGGTGTCTTCCGTAACATTGTTGGCCCATGCAGCGCGTACCATTTGCAAGCCCTCGTATAGACTCACGTCTTTCGCTGCCTTATGAATCAGCAAACGGGCCAACTTTCCTCTGTAGTGTGCCTTCAGCGATCTGATGACTCCTTGATCACAAGGTTGCAATTTGGACGATGTGTTAGGAGGCAACATCTTAACTTCCAAATTCGTCTTGACTCCATCGTATATCTCTTCGAAACCAGTACAAGACCTTTTTGATTCCGATTCTTCAACTTTAGTTCAAGGTCTTTCAAACAGTCAGTAAAAAGAGCAGTAGTCATCCATCCTTTCCTCGATGAGCAATACTTCAGGGGTGGCGCAGCTTTTCTCGCTCCAACCGTAGGCTCGATGATCCAACGCAAAGAAAGAGGCAGTTTGAGCAGCCCACGAGTAATGTAACTCGCGTTTTCATGGGTTTTCTTCCCCGTGGCTCTGGTCTGCATTCGCCAAAACGGTGCTGTCTCGTAAAAATAGTGTCAGCCGGGTACTTCGTGATGGTTGGTTGAATAGCGTCGAGCCAGTCTTCAAAATTCGGGCATTCAGCACTTTCGCCATGTAGCGCCAAATAACGAATGCCATGGCGTTCTCTCCATCTTTGTACCCAAGAATCATTCACCGCATCAGGATCACGTCCGAGTCTTCTAGCAGCCTGTTTGGCTGCCTCCAAAATAATAGCTGAGTTGAGTTCCTTTGAGGCTGCTCTCATGTTCATGAACCACTGAAGCAGAGGTTCATCAATGTCTTGGTTTTTTTCGGCACCTTTGATCGACTTTCTCTTGCTGTTTGGGTTAGCGTTGAACTGCTTTGCTATCTTATCCTTCTGATTGATGATGTAGCCAACGGAAGGCTTTGAAATTTTGAAAATCCGCGCCAATTTCGCCTTGGGTGTCTTGGCCTCATAAAGCCCTATGAGACGATGTTTCTCAGCTAGGGTTAAACGCACTTGTTTCGATGCCATAACGAAATTCAATAGAGACGCTCGCGTGCTGCACCTCTTCTACATCAAATCAGTAACGAAGTCTATGATAGGCTTCCCATCATCTTTGATGTCAATTACGGATTGTCGTCATCACAGTGACGTTTTGTAATTGCTTAAAATAGCGTCAACTTAGAAAACGTTATTTTGCAAGTAAATCTATTGTAATAAATTCCCATTGCCAGGCTTCGTCGCTTAGCTTTAAACCGAAATGAATGAGTCAGCATCGGTGGATAAAAGTTTGTACAGTACTCGTTAGATAATTGCTTAAAATAGCGTCAACTCTATTGTAATAAATTCCCATTGCCAGGCATCGTCGTTAGCAAACCGAATGAATGAGTCAGCATTCGACGATTCTAACATATGAATGGGTGAGGTTTCACCTCTGCGGAATCTGACCTTGGTGGTGACAATGAAATTATTCTAACATGAATTTATGACCAGAAAATAGTAGACCAAAAAGTTAGAAAAACTCACTTCAAATTGAACGCATTTTTTCATTTAAAGCAGATAAAGAGTAGAAAGAACCGATAAGTTAGAAAAAACCGAAGTAAGAAAAAACCAATTGACTTAAGCTGTAAAAGATGAATTTTTAATTTTTTGCATGAATGAAAAGTAAGAAAAATAAGAAAGTAAGAAAAACCCAGTGTAAGAAAAAACCGGTTTCGACTGTATATATATATATATAATATTATATAGAACATCTTCAAAAAATAAAATAAAACAATCAATTCACAACATGTTTCTGCATTTATTCTAATGCCTTCATCAGGTGCTAACAGAATTAACATAAAATCAAGCTTTTATATGACAAGATGATAATGAGTAAATATATATATATATATAATTAAATAAATAGTGAAATCAGAACAATGCTTATTGCATGTAACTCGAAGTTTCACGGACTGTAATAAGATTACAACAGATCATCAGACATCAATAAATATAAAAAGAATTTCAAAGTAGAAGTCATATTATGCATGATATAGAATTCAAAAAGCATAGCTGTATCATAGCTCGGAGAGCAAGAACTTTCTTCGATGTGTACATGTGGAGATTATTTCATTTTTCTTATTGATCAATGTTTCAGATCTTGCCACAGCGATATGATATTTTTCGTATAGACACAAACTGCAATGTCGATTGCAATCAATCAAGAATAAATACTGTGACTGTTATAGACAACAAAACGGAAACGACAGCTAAGTGAGATAACTTCTAATTGATTAATAAAATATGGACACTTGGGTGTAGATAAAATATGATATAAGTTGTGCTCGAGTTTTGTCTGATTTATGGGCCGATCCTAAATATTTTTGGTTCAAAATCGTCTAATAATTTACAAAATGCTTGTCACTATTTTGTAGTGACTTGATAAAAAAGTGACCAAATAGTGACAGTGACCTATTAACAACCCTGCTGTTGTTTCAGGGTAAATATATTTTTAAGTCTAACTTTTCGTCTACTTAATTGAGAATACACCAAAGCTTTATACCAAAACAAGCATTTTAATATAGTGCTATCTATTGAGTCACGGCAACTGCTCAAAATGACTACCATCGATAGATACACCATCGCACACTTGAGGCCGGAGATGCTGATAAGTGACTGATTTTGAACCAAAGATTTAACATGACTTCAAAAATAAAAGTCTGGGGGGGGGGACAAATCAGGACTTCGTGGAGCCCAATGGAATGGTCTATTGTTACCATTCCAACTGTTACCAAAGTTTGAATACAGGAAAGACTTCGTCGTGTTCGCCCAATGACAGGGTGCGCCATCATGAATGAAGATGGTTTCTGAAAAGCGTCTCATCCTTTTCATCTCAGGAATAGCAAATTCTTGAAGCATTTCGAGATATTCCTTAGCCTTGACCGTCAACTCAAATAGGAAATGTCCTATCACTCAATCGCGATGCATCCCTGCCCAAACACAAAGTGACAGAGATTTTTTTGGAACTTCGTGAATTTCATGAGGATTACCTTTTCCCACACTAGAGTTATGGCGATTGATGCGGCCATTCAGATGAAATTGTCTTTTCTGTTGGTGGTTTGGCATCATTCAAAGAATACCACTTCCTCTGGACAGACATCACAGATTTCAATTCTGCCATTAGCAAGACAGTTGATATCATCGCGAAGTGAAGTGAGCATAAACATCCGTTCTCTTGATTTCATATCATTTTTTCAACACCAACACACATCTGAGTAAATCGTATTAATCAATAGCAGACACTGTGAATGCAGCTATTCGATTTTGACAATAGATATCTGATCACAGTGGTTTCACAAATAAGGAATAAGCATTCCTTCGTCTGCCATGGCTCCTTAGTATAAAGTAGCGGCTTTCCGCTCTTTATTCTATCGGGCTTTCCACATATGCTCTCACGAATTCATTAATAATAACGTCATTGATGAAATTTTGAAATTCAGTCGCTTGAATGGTTACTCTGACAACTTAATGCTTAAGATCAACAAAGATGAGGTTGAACGCAAGCCGAATAATAGACACACGCGTATGAGTATGAAGAGCATGTAGAATATGAGAATGATCTCAAATTTGTCAACTGGAATGTCCCTTTTCTTAGTAAGCGTGTTAAAGAGCTTAAGAAACGCATTTATACTGTCAATAAATCGTTACCTGAAAACTTGATTGATTTTCAACTCTGAAAACCCTTGATTTTTGTCAGAACGTTGATGCTATTTCGAGTGAGCTCAAATCCGATATAAATAGATTGTGTATCTTTACACCAGTGATCGCTGCTAAGTGCGATACATTGGCGTTACAACACGCTATTTAGCCACTCGAATAAACGAGCACATGTCTGGCAAACCGATCCCAAAAGAGATATCTATGCACGTGCATGATCCGTCACGTGAGAATTTCAACATCGTCGGTAGAAATAAATTTCCAAAAATTCTAGAAACGATATTAATCAATAGCAACTTCGACACATTTGCTAACGAGAGGAGTGGATCTCACCCAATCAGACTTTATTTGTAAATTTCATTGTAATTTTCATTTTTGTATATAAGCCATTTCGTATCTGCCTTTACGATTTGTTTGTAACGCTGATGATTGTATGACCTCATATACTGAAACATGTCCGGAATACAAGTTAACTGCTAACAACGATGGTTTTGAAATATATATTAATAGTGATTTTCGCCGTTGACCAAATAAATAGGTTTTAAAAAAGAATGACACGGTCGATAAATAAGGTCTTATTTATTGACCGTGTCATCCTTTTTTAAAACATATAGATATTAGGGTGCTTCAAAAAAATTTTGCACATAAGTTTATCCGCAACCCTGTAATCACCTCCACTGTGAGAAAACTGCTGCCAAAAAAACTCACGGGTTTTTTAACTATGCCAAGTTGAAAACCCTGTAAAGAATTGAATTGAACGTTCACAAAGGTTTACGTAGTTATTAACATCGAAACTATTTTCACATGTGAATCATTGTGTACTGCCTCCAAACAAAGGTTTTGGAAAAAATGATAGATGCATTGTGTACATACTTATGCACGTTATCATACAGTTCTGCAAAGTAAAATCTAAAAAAATGAAAGTTCCCTAATAGTAGCGGACACAGCACGAGTAGAAGCAGTGGCAGTGGAAAAGGCAACTCCTAATCACAGACGTACAAAAAAAGACTTAAGAATAATTGACAGATCGAGCGGCCAGGATCTGGCATCCAGTCATCATTTGCGCATTGCTAGAGGCAAAAGGCTACAAATAGAGATTGGTTTAACAGAGTACTTAAATTGTTTATATAATGCTTGTATTAATTTTTCTTTATATCAACCATATGCCTAGTTTGAGTTGATCTTTTATCTTTTCGGAAGAGACATGGCGGAAACTCGATCACTGAATCTTGTTCCTTGGGTCTTGGAACGAGAAATGTCGAGATTCTGTGGAGCTAAACTTCCAAGTTGAGGCGAGGTCTTCCGGGTTTTCATGTTTCACCACAAGGCGGAAGTATATGTGAAGTGATATGCAAGAAGAACGTCTACTCAAGTGCAGGAAATTTGGGATATGGCTAAAATGCCGATGATCGACGATAGTCATTTACTGTAAAAAGTGGCAAATCTATACGAAGAAAGCTGCTATTTGAAGAAGAATAGAAACCGGATGACGAGGAAGGCGGCAGCGGACGGAGAACCTTTGTCAATTCGCTGGTACACCTATTCGATGTAGCACATAAATTCTTGATAGGACACCGGAAACCAGGTCGCGAAGGGTCATTGATTGGAGTCAATAACGCATGTCAACAACAAGAGGTAGCTCACAAGAAACGCCAAGACCAGTATGATCAAAGACTCCAAAAGGCAAAAAACGAATGCGAAGCATGGACCACGAACACACTGCTCGAGTCATCAACGTCTACATCATCTTCCTCTACTTCTGGAACGGAATACATTCCCATGCGCAGGCCTCCCACCAACAACGATTTTTTTTGATTTTTTAGATTTATATTTTTTGCAGTTCAAATGCACTTAATTTCATCAAATTGACGTCATCTGACCAGTTATAATTCATTATTATCAATTTGCGATTGAAAAAATCTGATTTAAGGAATAAGGCCCCTATATTTTTCATTGCATTGTACATGTCATGACCAACGATCATGATTGGACTTTTAGTATGTTTATCGCTTCTTGTAATAGATAGACTTCCATGTAAATCATGTTCGGCAGTGGCGGCTTGTCTATTGAGGCACAAACAAAAGCAGTGATTTATTTTTCCTAGGGATCATGATCCCAGGATCACGGAATATATGTCGTTTTAATAGAGTCAGAATCCGGGATTCAGTCAACCTGCATGTACCAAATGCTACAAGCCGCTACCGATTTTTAATATTTCTTCTTAACTCTGACACATACTAACTTTTGCATGATCTAATAATAGAAAAGATACGAAAAACAATGTTTATGTTTATGAATGTTATAACTACTAATTTATATGCCTGTAACTGCACATGCCCATAAAAGAAAAAAATATTTCATGATGAAACTATACATTGAGTTTGATTGGAACGCTATTGTCACGATAACAACCAATAATTCTTGCCATTAGAGTTCGATGATTCTTCTATTATCTATAACTGCATTGTCTTTTAACCTGAGACTACTGTTTGAACATCTGCAGTTTTCGCTTATTTAGATTCTATATTTCCTCTGTAAGATGGCGTTTTCTGTGCAATCCCATTTCGATCTGCGATAACTGGTACGTTGACGAGTCACTTGGTCCAGAGGTTTCTTCAGCAGTTCTTGCAACCTTTTGTTGCCTCATTGACAGTTTCCTCAACTACTTCAATATCCTTTCCTTCAGAATAATTTCAACATCAATATCAATGATCGATAACTCTTGTGATACAGAATCGCTGTCACTGCGTTATTTAACAAGTAATGACAGTGGGCGGGAGGACCATATCCAAGAAATTTTCAAAACTAAATTATTCTCTCCCGAAGTATTTATGCCGAAAGTTTAAGTATAGGTACAGAGTTGCCAACGTTTCGGATCCTGACCCTCTCTCAAGGCAGTTGACTTTGAAATCAACCATTGTTATATAGTCAACTGCCTTGAGAAAAGGGTCAGGACCCGAAACGTTAACAACTCTGTACCTATACTTAAACTTTCTTTTATTGTGGCATAAATACTTCGGAAGGGAATAATTTAGTTTTGAAAATTTCTTTGACTGCGTTATTTGTTTTCGCCATGAGATTTCAGCCTTTCCTTTAACTTTAAATCGCTTTCATACCTTTGCTGTGATTGCATGACACTTGCCAATAAAGATAGATTGGTCGGGAAGTTCTGAAGTCCACCGACGCGGAGCAAACTATCTTTGACTCGTCTGATAGCTACCAAAGTATCGTCCGATAAGCCGGAGCCGTGAGACTGAAGAATATATTTGTTGATTGAGAAGCCCTTTTCTGGTCCGAAATTGCCATGACTCAATGTCAAGATACATTTGATGATAGCTTCCACTTGATGTAACTTCCGAGTTCCACTTTCATATTCGATGCGGAGACTCAAGAAATTATTAATCCTCAATGGTTTTGAGTCACTTTCTCTTGATACAAGATCTACCGGACTTTGTTCCACTTCCTTCCAATATGATGTTTGAGGACGATTCCTTGATGATGCGTTGTCATTACCCATGACAAAGCATTCTTTAGAAATATATTCCATCTGATACAGGCGCCACAGTTGGCGCACCATGTCACATATGTCTTCAGAAGAGGAACTTGAATCAACAGCAATTACCTTTTACAAATGATTCTTCATACGAGTTGCTGCAAGTGCAAGTCTAGAGATGGTTGGCATCGACTGCGAATCAAGCTGTTTATTGGAATGCAAGTACTGTGCATCTTTGAGAAGTGTGTTCTTCAGAGGTAGGTTGTCTTGTAGATACTTGGTTGCCGTTCTGAAGAACTGCAAACAGTTGTGGCGGAACACTTCTTCATTTTCTTCAGATATTTCCTACTCATGCAACAGGCTTTCTGTTCTGGTACCGACATCGATCTTTGATAATTTAACGCTTCCTGTTGTAAAATCGATTTCAGCAAGTTTATCATCATCTAAAAAAGATTCAGTGTCAGATGAAGGGATTGGTGTCTCTTCATAACCTTAGACATAATGTCTTGGAGGAGTTTTGTCGTGCTGGTAAACACTGTGTGAATGGGTTCATCTCGCTGCAGTTTCAACAGAAATGCTTCAAAATCAGTTGTAATAAAAAGAAACAGATTTTCACTTTCTAAATAGGAACCTCGAGGGTTTTAGAAATACTCTTATACCTTGACGTTTCTTCGATTTTCCGCTTGAAATTCTTCTGGATTGGTAGAAACTTTAAGAAATACTCTTTCAAGTTGCTCCATTGCTCGAGTAGTCGTAAGCATGCCTACGCGCGCATTGACAGCCAACTAGATGTTACATGACGCAAAGCGAATCGAGTAGTCAACTCCGTAATAACCTCCGTTGCCAAATAATAATCTTCTCTTCTTGAGGCTGATAATTTGAAAAAAGCAACATGTATCCAGAATGAATCCATCGATGTCAAATTCAAACATTTGAACTTCTTTCTTGAATGCGATATGTATTTGTTGTAGAGTACATGAACCAATATTGAGAAATTCAGTTCCTCATTTCTGTGAAATGAGGTCCAATAAAAGATGTTCGAATTGGGAATTATCTCGCTAACCATTCATCCCTAAATGCAGCATGTAGTCGGCTGAGCATTCCATTGATCTTCCAATTTCATAGATATGCTAAATCAAGTTCTCTGACGTGCAGTGACCAACAAACAAGGAACCGCAGGATAGAGACAATTGATTTCAGCAAATAAATTTCAGCACTGAAGATAAAAGAATATGATTTAGGTTTTTAGTTTTTTTCGGAGGCAGTTAAGTTTACATGAAAAATTTAGAAAATAATTCTGTCATTTAGGTTTTTTGGGTTGAGTGGGAGGTCTGCATGCGTCTTGTAAATTGTCAGAAAAGACCTCGAGTTCAGAAGTTCACCGTAACTCCTAGAATCGCTGCTACTATAGGCCGCACCAATGTCAGCAACAGGCCGGCAACCCACGTGCCAGTACCTTTTGCAATGAAATTGGGCCACGATCCGGAGAATTTATCTCTCAGCCACAGCACCATTAGGAGAATGGCATGGCAATCAGATCAGCTCTTGCAGCAGAACTGAAGGAAAATTTCTATACTGAGGTTCCACCGACGCTACATTGGGATGGCAAGATAATGTCTGACTTATCGGGACACGAGCGGGTCGATCGTCTCCCAATGCTTGTGTCAGGTGATGGAATGACAAAACTTCTGGCTGTTCCCAAGGACGATGGCAAAGCGGAGCCAACTGTGGTAGCAATAGATACAGTGCTAAACAATTGTGACAGCAAGGGGCGCGTAAGAGTACTGTGCTTTGACACGAGTACTAATACAGGAATCAAGGGAGGAATATGCATTCGATTACGACACATTAGATCGTGACTTTCTACAATTTGCTTGCCGGCATCACATTCATGAAATCATCCTTGAAGCTGTTTTCAGAGCTGTTCGTCCTGAAACATCCAGAGGTCCGGACATCTCAATGTTCTTGGTATTCAGAGACTTTTGACCAATGATTGACCAGAGCAAATTTGTTACTGCTGTCGATACGCAATTGATTCCCACAACAACACACTGGCGCATGATATCATAGCCTTCTGCTAACAACAGTTTCTGGTTCAGAATCCAAGAGACGATTAAAAGAGAACTGTTGGAAATGACTATTCTCTTTCTCGGATGTATGCCATCCGGTCAAACCCACGCCAAAGTTCAAGCTTGCAGTCCCATTCACAGGGACAGATGGATGGCTAGAGTCATTTATGCGCTGAAATTATACATGGTGCAATATCAAAATGTCGGAACTTCGCGAAAAGGACGATGGACCAGCAACCTTCAGGAAGGTCTTGATCAATTCTGTACTTTCGTAGCCAAAAGTCTTTTTGTCTTCAAAACCGGATTCTGCACCCCGATTGAATCTCGCACTCTTTAAGGCCTTATGAGATGAACCTCAAATTATCGCAAAAGTTGCTACACAGTCCTTATCCCGACATCTTTGATAAATTTCGGAAGTCACTGTTTGATGATGAAGTGACCTCTCAGGAAAAAGGGTTTCTGTACATAACATGAGAAGTTCCCACGACCATCAGCCTCGTAACGACATAACTGAAAACACAATGAGATTCTTTGAAAGATTGGTGATTTCGGAAAAGAATGAATCAATGGACTTATCGCGACGAACGACGCAGCTGAGCGTGCGTAACACTGGCCAAAACTTCAGTGTCTAGGTGAAAAAGATCTGAGGACCAACTATAGTAATGCTCCTTGTAGTCGAAGCACATCGAACTGCATTTCCTTCTATTCGCAAGGTAGACGTAATGAAAGAGATTCTAAACTTCAAGTAGAGACTCTTCAGTAGATGCATTATTGTACTTGTACGAGTATGAATGCATTTTCGTTCACTAAACAGATCTCAGTCCGAGCCTGAGTTTTGTTCAACCTAAGAGTCAGTGTACGACCTCTAAACTTACTTAGAATTCTATGAAAAATTATCAAATGTGTTTTCTGAAGTAGGCCTACTGGAATCTAATGATGGGTTGTGGAAAAATTTGAAGACTTATTTTTCCGATATAAATGTGAAGCATCATAATACATATGCATCATATTAGGTATATATTACATTAAAATTGAATCACTTGAATTTTGTGAGTGGATACTGATGTTTCATTTGCAGTGAAGTAGACAACAGAAGAAAACGCTCCGCTTGTATAATATAATATCAGGAGAAATTTGAATTTAGCGGGGATAGTCGACCCACAGAATTAGACAGGCCGTCTCTTCTTCCGTTTGACTAGAAGGGAAACATCGGAACATGTAACGGAAATGAAATGGCACAATTTGCTGACATAATACCATAGCAATCGAACAATGAGCAGTCAGTTCAACATTAAACACGTCAAATTGTGCAAAGTTTCAGTGACTGTTATCAACCGGATCACACAGCAAAGAGACACAGACGATGTCAAGTTCTACAGGGAAGTTTGTGAACGTTTTTTCATGCGCCTGCTAACTTTTTTTAAAATGATCGGAGGAGCCAACATTATCGAGAAAACTTTTGCGCAATGATCTGAATTCTTCGAATCTGAAGGAATCGTAGCGATCGGAGCATTTTGAAGGAATTCAGAGCAATCCGCAAGCGACGCACAACTATTTTTCCTATCTCTGTAAGGTATTAAAAATTTCTTTTTGCCCACTTAATAAGTTCCTCCATGTGCCATCTGTTTGAATCAGTTTGCACTTCTAGCAAAGTGATACGATTAAACAATCTAATTCTGTGAGTCGACCGCTTCTGTCACGGTCGTGAACAGATGCAGTCTCTCTGAACTACTCGAAGCACTCTTGAATTGTGACATTTTTATAACATGGAAAATGACATCATTGACAATAACCAAAATGCAGAATTTAAATAAACTAATTCACGCACGTGCATGCTATATAAAATACAAGCATATCGGCCTGTTAGACAGAATACATCCATTTTTCAAATAGCCTATCTCAAATCCGTGGAGCCGTTCAACTCCCACAGACAAAACATCGAACAAAGGGACAAGCAGATAGAATTACTGGCTACATGCATTGAAGGTGCCGAAGGCAATTTAGTATCCACTGATGTTTTCATTATACCTTGTATGTCAGAATATATTCCTGATTTCACATGTTCGCTTATGAATAAAATTATACTCTCATCTAAGGCCCTGCGAGTACTCGACTCGACTCGAAATTTTGTTATACCGTTCGAGTACTCGAATGATTCGACGAATACTTGAATGATGAGTATTCGAATCGATTTGGAGAATATGCGTAAAAATATACCGTGTTTGCATAGCTTTCTTATTTCGATTACAATGAATTTCTTTAATGACTTACAACTTTAGCGCTTTTATTCAGCACTATGTTTTGGTCACGGCAATATTGTTGAAGTTGCAATGATATGTTCTCTAAATTCAGTCACATTTAACGACGGCCAATCACATCAAACGGAGACGATTAATTATTTCTATCTCAATGTCTCCCCGTAGGTGCACCGTTTCACGCGGGAATCCATTGAGTGAATGAATTTCTCTCATTTTATCGCCACGGTGATGAATTTCAGAGCCACTAGATTAGTGTGTTGTGTAGGTGGTGGGGTGTGTGTTTTTGGGGGGGGGGGGGGGGGGTGGGGTTTTAAGTGTGTGTGGTTTGTGGGTGGTTGTATGTGGTGGTGGGGAGAGGTGTGTGTGGGTGTGGGGGGGGGGGGGGGGGTGGGTTATAAATGTAATTGTATTGGGGAGATGAAGTGAAGTGGGAAATTTGAATAGTGTGGAGTATAATGGGTAAGTAGATTTGATTGGGAGGGTATGGTAGGGTGGAAGGAGTTGGGGGATAGGTAAATATGTAGATTGGATATTTTAAAGATTTTTAATAGAGAAGGAGGGATGGAAAGGATAAGTGATGTATGAAGTTAAATGTAGATTACGGGAAGTGTTTTGATTATGTGGAAAAGATTTTGGAGATGTGGTTATAGGGAAGTGTTGTTTGGTAGAGTTTGGATTGATGTATTTTGTATGAAGTATTGGGATGTAAGAATGGGGTTGGTGGAGGTGTGGGTAGTTGGTTTGGTGGAGAAGGATAGAATAGGTTGGGTGTGATTAGTATTAGGTTTTAGGTATTAGGGGGGATGTGGGATGGTGTGATTAGTAGTATGAGGAATTAAGAGGGGAAGAGGAGGTAGGGGATCATTGATGTATATGGAGGGGTTTATGAATTATGTGAGTAAAAGTATTGGTAATTTTAAGAGAAATGTATTTTTGAGGTGTTGAAAAAAATTAAGCCTCAGACATGATGTTGGCATGTACATATTGCGAGCGCATATAAGGGGTTATACACTTGTGTGCCGGTGCTTGTGGCATGTTGTAATAAAGTCCTTAGCACGTCTGTTGACTATTTAAGGGAGGACATCAATCATTGCTCTAATATATATTATAGTTACTAATCTCGGGAATCAATGGATCCTCCTGGTGACAGGGTCCAACCCTCAAATCTGGGGAAGAAGAGACAATAAACGAGGAGTAAGTAAGAGTAAGGTGACGTAGACGTTGTTACTTAGCCCATGCGTTCAACTAGTAATCCCTGCCAGGTATTCAAAATAGTGGCACACTTTCCTAATAATTATTGTAGGCTATAATACGCCTACAAAGCAAAATACATACAATGCTCAAACATAAGGTTTTAAAAAATTGATTGCAAAAACAAATGATTGCATGCATGGAATTTTATAAATTTGTATAATGCATGTCGAATGTTTATAAATACTCATACATAACAATGGTTAACCCACTTACTCCATCAACAATGTATGTCGCCATATACCTTATTTTCTTATCCTCTTCCTTGCCTTTATTAGCTAAAGTAGGCCTAACACATTTTTGCCTCTTAATATCTATGAAAATTTTGCCTGACTCAACTCGAGGTTGACAAAAGCCCGACTCGCAGAGTCCTACTCTCATCTTCATTCATTTAAATTCGCACAATCTGCCGCCGCCGTGTTTGGATATGTGACACCGTTTATCACATTACGATGTTAGATACTTCTCATATTTGGTCACATACCGATGGACGCTCATGTCACATTTCGACACATGCTGATTCAGATTGACATACTAATGGAAACACATTATCAAGTTTTGATACACGTCAAAGAACACAAATTTTAGCTTTCCAAAATACTGTGTTATGCACATATCATATTCAGAAAGCGGCGTCATAACTGGACAAAACCCTTATTATACCCCTAGCTGCAAGATCAAACAACCATTTTTTACTGATGCGACTTAGGGGGATTTTAAAAATGCAGGGATTAGGTATCCAATATTTACCACAGGAGTAAGGGTAAGAACGGAACAGATCAAGGGTAAAAAAAAAGAAAACACTGAATGAAGCGATGCCCCATCAATCATGGCTTAGTTAAGAATCCCCACTCAAACGTCACAAATTTATTGCTGCCTCAATTTTTTAATGAATTAATGAAAATATGAGAAACATGAATAGTTCTATAGACAAGCGTCTGAATGCCACACACCTACGTTGCAAATACTAGTACTATCATTCATTTGTTTTGTCTGTATTTCTGAGGTAAATATGAAACTACAATGAATCATTGGAGGTGTAGCTTGAAGGGTGGAAGTATACCTTGGAAAGAACACATGGAATGAATGCTGCAATTGTGCCATCAGGCTCGAAACCAGTTTTGAACAAGAGAACAAACAGCATTCTCTGCTTCGTGAGTAAAACAGGAAAAATGCTCACATTATATCAAACTCCATTCTACAAATTATCATTTTTAAGCATAAAGGAACATCAGAATGCCTTCTTCAAATGGTTAGGTTTCTTCAATATTTCACTTATGATAAGTTTACCTGCAACTATTGATTCATAATATGCACTGCAATACTGCTGTGAAAACACTGCTTTCGTCAGATCATTCTTTGACTATGCTAAATTGACACCTTTTGTCATACTGACTATGAAAAACACATTTGATCACTTCAATTTGAAGTGGAAATTTGTGATTTTTATGTCGGCACTTCCCTGCATTTGAAAAAATCGGAAACGGAAAACAGAAGCAACCACAAAACCAGTGATTCAAAATGTGTTCAACAGTCTCTGAACCAAAATTTGAAAATCGAGGAGAAAGTTGGATTAAGAACAGTGACAAATGTCGCCCCATCCATGTCAGGTAATGCAGTTATTTAGAACGTGTTTTGGAACCGCTAAATACAGACCGTTTCATAAATAATTGCACAAAAAAGTTAACCTATTTTCAAATGTAATTTTCGTATTGAAGTGCTGGTTCAATTTTAACAAGCAATATATCAGATGAAACCTTATGTTCCATAGATTATTTTGGCATACATAATACTTTCTGAAGTGGTCAGTTGTGGTCAGTAGGCCTTCTGAAATAAAATTGACCTTTTTCTTTAATGCAGGATTTTAATATGAAGACGACAGAATTTATTAATGAAGACTGACAGTGAGCTATCACTCAGCTTCATCATGATCTAAAGATTTTAAGATTCGTTGAATGTACAAAAAGATTTTACAAATAAAAAAAAAGTACAAATAAGTTTTACCGATAAAATGCTGCTAAAGAAGTCTGACGTATTTTTTTCATTGATGAAGACGGTCAATTTCAATAAACTTTAAGCCATGTGAAAGGATGTGTTTAGCACTTTGATTTGGGTGTGAGATGCGATTAGAGTTGTAGTCTGGTCGTGTGTCAGCAGAGAAATATAACAAACGTAGGAATTTTTTAGGTCAATTCGATCACGCGATGCTTCTGACTTAAACGACGGAAAACAGATAATTAAGATTGATGTGCATTTTATTTACTATTTCAATCTGGCTCCGTGTTAAGCGTTCAGATGACATAATTTTTGTTTCGACAACATTTGTTACATTCTTGCTCAATTAACACGTTTTCTTGATTTTTCGCTAACTTTTGCGTTGAAAATATTTTTAACGGTCAACTGCACACAACTTGATAACTTTTGCTGTATTATTGCTGGAGGCTTTGTTGAGTTTGGGTTCAAAGTCTATGCTAGTGTCATAAGCTCCAACAATATGTAAGTTTTTTCACGATCTGCCCATTCGTTCACTGGCAAACTTCGCATTGTTCCCACACTCAGCTATCGGGTGAGTCATCATTTCCCTCGGTGGAGGTCAGGATTTCGAATCCTTGATCTGCACGCACACAAGGGCATATCGTCAGACAGACTCGCCACCTATTAACAAACAATAGGAATCTCCTCACGTCGTAGTTGCTAAGCCCGAAAAGTGAATCGACAAGACTTTTAGCACCTCATACAATAATGACAGGAACGGGGGCAGTTATGACATGATCAGCTATGATATGATCATGAATAACTTTTTTAATCACTAATTGCTTCATTTAACTATGCCACAGCCCACATTCTGTTTCCTAAACCGAGAAAAAACTAAAAAAAAAAAAAGCACTTTCTCGCTGACGCGATAGTGAATAATTTCAGTATCCAACCTAGGCATAGAGGATTAAGCAGCTTACGGCTAAATTTGATGAGAGTAAGCAAGCGAACTTTTCGGGTTGTGCAGCGATTTAGGAAACGGAATGTAGGTACCGGTAACAAGTATTGATTATATCTCGAGAGTAACACAATGGCTAGATTATCAAGCGAAATCGCGTAGTTAGAGGAAAGTTTACACATGCCTCTACATATATATATAATATATATAGGCATTAAATTGTATGTGCCTTGACAATTAACGCATATGTTGTTCATCTGTCGGCATGCATGTTATTTCATTGATTTTGTGAATATGGTTGATGTTTTTTTTTTTTTTTGGCCTTTAGGAGCAATGAGTTTGCATTTTTAGTTCTCAAGAGCTACGAGTTTCGTGGTCATATTGTCCTAGAAGCTTACGAGTATTTTTCTGCAAGGTTTCATGTGATTGCAATTGCCTCCGATACTGTCTGGAATAAAAGAAACTGTCTCATTGCCACCCACTGTTGCAGGGCAAAATTGTCAAAAAGTGAACGGCAAGAGGCCTAATGTAGCCTTTTCGAGTTTTCTCTCATACACCCTTCTAGTCGAGCCATCGATGGGTCCAGGTGCTACACCATGCTCAATTAGTTTTTTACGTAGTTCATCATCACTCAGGCCATCCATGTTTGGATTCAAATATTTTTAATAGTAAAACAAATCTGTGGACAAAAAAGAGCTACCTCACAAAATCTTTTCAAACATTTTATTGAAAAATTTTGCTGGGATAATCTATATAAATCAGACTATTCGTTTTGTTTGAATGATACTAGAGTGGGCAAAAATTTATTTTTGGTAGCAATTTTAATTTCTCCGTCAGTCACCAATCGAGCAGAATAATTTCGTTATAACTATCAGGTACCTGATAGCTCTCCAGTTATTATACTTGCCAAGGGTGTTAAAAATGTCTTAAAGCAATATTACCTTGGATATTACGCTATTTCATCAAAATGATTTCACGTTGCAATTGTAATTGTGTCAAGTATGAATCCTCTCAAAGTGCATAGGCAAGGAACCGCGGCGATGTCTTCTCATTATCGAACACTGGAAGCTTCTATCGTTTATGCACCGTTGTCATGCCAGTACATGTCCACGTGGTAGCTCTGCTTTCAATGTACATACACGCTGTAGTCCTTTGCAATCATACTGTGTCGGATTATGGTGAGATTATCCATGGTCTTGCAAACTTGCATCATCCTTACTTCACTATATAATTGCTGTCTCATTATCGGTGATTGCCGCGGCTTTGACAACCAAATATGCAGTCCACTTAGGCCGTGCTCATCAATTGTGAGGTGGCATGAAACAACGTGAAGCGAATGAAAATTAAGAAACTGCAATCTTCGTTTCATGCTGTTTCAGGTCAATTCAAAAGTGGTCACAGACTATAGGATTATCAATTAGAGTGCTTTTTATAGTGAAATGCAGTTGCATCCAAAGACAATGGTTGGCATAGAGCATAGACATTAATGCTTGGTGTTCGATGTCTGTGGCATAGAGTAGGGATATATAGGTAGAGTGTCGACCATAGAGTAGCTATATTAGTTGGCAAGATCACTTCCGTGTGCAATGTACCAAATTGCAATTGGCGGGGTATCGTGCATGAAATTAACAAGCAAGGCCCAAAGCCTACCATGCTTCCCAGCATTTGCACCCTCGTCATCTGTTGTTGTTGACATCTCCGAGTCCAATATCTTCAATTTATCAATGAATGCAGCAGTCCTCTCTCCCCTCGACCTTTGCTATGGCATTCGCCAAGAAATCCGAAGATCATTATTTGTTCTTCATTCAGCAATCTTACTGTCACAAAGATGCTGTCAGAGTTGTGCTTATCGACCGATTTGTCCAATTGAATATTGAAGCAGTCTCAATTTTTACAATTTAATTTCAATTGTAACTCCCCCTTGAGGCATTTCACAACTGAAAAGTATTGTTGACTAAGCCTAGTAGAAGTCGGCGGCGAGTCTTTGTTGAAATGTGAATGACGTACAAGAATTACAAGTCCCTTCTGGGCAAGACATTGTTCTATCTAACTTTCAGCATGGCGTTGCGAGAGACATCGACATATCCATGAATTATAGAAGAATTGTTGTCATGCCCATATGTACGTCAATGGTCAAACGAATCAGTAATTGAACGATTTCTTGTTTGTTTGCTTTCACAACTTTTGCCCAAAGTTGGGGATCCGTGAAATCTATGGATGTGAAATTATGGGATTACAGCATCATCAAACAATCATTGAATTCAGGTACAAGGTGATGTCAATGCGTGCGCATGCGGTGCAAGTGCAATTAGAAATAATCATATTGAGATCGAGTGAAGGAAGGATGTTACGTGAAGCGATGGACAGATCAGAGGATATATATTACAGGAACTAGAATGCATTAACAAGATTTTTGGATAAAACAGAATTTGTTGTGTCTCTTATTATGCCGCCCAGTGATGACATTTTTGGTCGAATGGACGACAATCTTCTGTCGCCAGTTTATATGTTAAAATGTTTATTATAAAATATATAGTTAAAATATGTTTATATGCAGAATCCGAACAAAGATGAATACACTGTGGGCGAATGACCGAATTACGGACAGGGATGGAATAGTTGCTTGCAAAAGCAAGAAGGGCGGGGAGATTACGGAACTTGGTTGTGTAAAAGCTTTCAAATCGAGCATCACTCTCGGCAGGAGGGGGGGGGGGGGGGGGGGGGGGTTTGTTTTTTTTTTTTTTTCTGACGCCATGATCATACTACAAAACTCGGACGTGTAAAACTGTGCATCACTTGGCAGAATTGGTTGTCGTTCGTTCCTGACCAAGGATAGCAAGATTGGTTAATGGTCCTCTTCACGTAATTAATCATTACATGGTATAAAAGCGAAAGAGAGATTCCAATCACTGAGTGGAGAGAACTTCTGAGTTGAAGAGATTCTCGAACACACAATTGTTCAATTTGATTGTTTAATTTGAAGACAGAATTATGAAATGCAAATTTCATTCCTGGGAGATTGAAGTAACAATAATAACTGGGGAGAAATGAAGAAAGTGAAAAAGAACAGAAGACTAGAGCCAGAGGGAAACAGGTGAAAGTCGGGCATCCAGAGGGATCACGAAGTAGGGAGCATAACATAACTTACATAGCATAACTTGCTTTTTATTATCGGGGTGTACAGCACTTGGGGGGTTGTGGGTATGTCGCCTAAATATAAATGTAATAGATTAGACTTATCCGATCGGTTTGTGTCTGGATCGGTACAATTTGCCATTTTTGTGAGTGAATCATAATCACAAAATTCGACATTATAAGTTGTGGTGCGAATTTCTAGATGGTAAGAATGATTGCGCTAATAATGTATTTTAATTTACGCATACAGATAAGTCTAGAGTAGACGACCATATGTCTGATGGCGATATGATCCCATGGAGTGGCCATGTTTTTCGGGCGGTGCTGGGTTGAACAAATTGGTTCGAATCGAACCACCACTTTCCTTTATAATTTATTAGGGCAACAATAATTTTTGATGATCTACACATATATGAACAATAGATATTATGGATGAATATCAGACTTAATTTTTTTTATTTTCAAAATTGTTCAATAATTTCATCAATAATTGCTCAATGGGCTATGAATTTTCCCTGTGTGGACGATGTGGACAGCAATGGTAAGTCTAGTCTCACTGTACCGTATATTTTTTCACAGAATAAATAATCGTTAATTTTATTTGAAAGGCTCTTCAATAGTAACCATCTGCATACACCAGGACGTACGAATTAAACAAGTGTTATTTTTGCTGTCAACTAAAATTCAAGAAATCTTCAACGCATGATCCTGTGTTACTTTCTCTGCCACATTTCTCAAGTATGTTTCGGTGCTCATTTCTCGAGCCTTCGGCTTTCGGTAATTATAGCAAATAATGATATCAAATCTATGCATTATCTATTACATAAGCCTATGAAGCCAATCATAAGCACACTGTAAACTGTAA
>CAJQUW010008037.1:0-70245 GCA_907163375.1 Prostheceraeus crozeri | reverse complement strand
TATGACGTGCATTAGTTCATCAGCTGATCAGAGACATGCTGTCACTGATATTTTAAATTCTCTCATATCGAGATTTACATTAGACAAACCATATTACAATGTTCTTAGCGAACAGCTTCAAAGGTCATGAGCAATCAGCTGTGTCATGTCCAGTCCTATATCACGCATTCCAATGTGTATGAATTGAGCCTTCAACTTCCGAAGTAATCCGAAATTTTTATGCCCAACCTAGAAGGTTTGCTGTGTTTTGTACATTTCCAAATGACCTTTTTGGAAATATTGTTCAATATTCACCACCAAATCAAAAACATTTCATCGAAATGCTTGCCATCATATGCTTGTTATTTTGTCGGTGTCAAACGCACATGTACAGACAAATCTAAAATCATTAAGTCAACTGACCGACCTGCTGTGTAAATTATGAAAAATGTCCCCTGTTCTAGTCATAATCACACTGTTGTATTGTTGTTGTCGATGCTATTGTAGATGTTCTTTTTATTCTTCAGTTCTTGAAATGAAGTGAGAGAATCTAGCATTATAAGAATCTAGAAAAATGTGATAATGTAACTGGACCACCGAATAATACCCTGATGCACTTCATTGTAGAAGATTTGAAATATATGATGAAATCCTTAACTGAGTGTCTTATACTTCATTAGGTGACTGAACGGGAGGTTTTTAAATCTGTGCCTTCTGTTTAACTACATTGTATATATATCAAAACTAAAGTGTTGATGGTATGATTCATCGAAAACATGACTTTCACTCATAAGTTCCATTCAGTCCATCTAATTTCTATTTTCTTTAGCAATGTTCTTGTTTTGCTCTAGGCTAAAGTACTACAAAAACTATTATCAGCAAATAGCACTTATATTTTTGATAATGTAGCTTGAGGAATCCTGTCCATTATGATTAGTTTAGGAAAACAAACTGCAGATACCGCTACATTTGTAAACATCTACATTTGTGATGGACTGCAACAAATCACAGTTCGAGTTGTCCATCTACATTGTGTCAGTGGTCCATTTTTGCGTTCGCGGTCCAATTCATGAGAATCAGATCCAGTTCTTGATTATTCAAAGCGGATTTAGAGAAATGAAAGTGTTCCCTGCTTGTGTGAACAACAAGACCACCAGCCGTTGATCACTGAAAATGGCTATAATTTTGCTGCCAACGTTAACCTTATAATTGGTTTAGATTCATGATTTCAGAAAGTTTGTAGGTCAAGTTTGGTTATGCACATATGGTGTTCATAGCCATGTTAAAACAAGTTATTCTGCTCCCTGTTCTTATATTGCAGGATGAGGTAATGTAGTTAAAATAAAAACAAGTAAGTGACTGATAAAAACCCGACGTTTCGTCTCACAGAGACATACTCATGGGCATAGCTGGTCAACATACAACATATGGTGTTATATAAGATGGCGGTGTCTATTGGACCGGCTGAGCCATGAGTCAATACAGTTATCTAACTCTATAACCAAGGCTCACGCTTCTCAAATCAAAATAATATTTATTCTTAGATGCACCAGAATTCCTCAGTTTATATAACAATATGAATCACACTCGTGCTTAGACTGGCTGAAATATGAAAAATGGATCAAAATGTGAAAATCACTTAATTTAGAAATTGTAGGCCCTATTCCATACCTTGGGATTGCCTAATACCCTACATATTCCCTATGTTTCCTACCCTATACATTAGTTGATATTCGTAATGCAAATTAACCGTGTATGACATCATGAGAAACAATGCAAATAAATATGCCTACACGTTAATGCGCCATTAAAATACTAAACAACTTCAAGTGGGCGTGCAGTATGCGTATATTACGAGCACATCACTCATTGATATCGCTGAATCCAAGGAAAGTTGGATAAAGAAGAGTCATCTAAGAAAGTCATGTAATAGACAGCGGACCTTCTTTGTGGCGGAAAGACTGCAAATAATGTTAAGAAAGTAATTATTGTCTTCGATTCATTGGACGCTGGAACCCTAAATAATTAACAGGATTAGTCAATGGCACCGTGATTTCTGTCCTTCATATCTTACTGAGCAACTAGATAGTGTGACAAAAATCATGAACTTAAGTGAATAAAAAACAATAGCCTACTGTACATGCTGAACAACTATGAAGCACCACCAATATCAAATGTTTCGACCATTTTCAATTACTTCCTACATGCTTCAGCAGTTTTCAGCATAGTCTGAAGCGGAATGCTCATATCGATGTACATGTAGCACGATCAAAACCACATCGTTCGAAGACTAGGTAACTTTTTTTGCATCGTAATTCACTATTCATTCGTGAATGTAGCTCACCAGTGTTCATGAGCATTAACGCTTATAGTCTAAAAATGCAAAACTGAAGAAAAATCAGCAGTGGGCCCATCTTATCATATGCGGACGTAGATGTGAATAAGAAAATCTGCGCCTTCGTTCATTCGAAGAAGTGCTTCCTTTGTAGTATCATGCTGCTGCACGTTATAAAGCAGAATTCACACCCAACCTCGTAATGAATAACGATCTTATCAGTATTCTCAATGTCCTTAAACTGCGCAATGCTGATTATGTGCATTTTGTGATTTTTACTCTTCTTTATTTACAAGAATGAAAAGCAATATCGATGAAGAACAACCTAGGATCGGATGAATGAAAGCGTCTTTACAGAAGTCTCACTCAATACCGGTATCAAAGGAACAGCAAGTTTGATAAATTCGATAAATAGCATATGCCTGTGATGCATCATAACATGTAGCACTATTGAGCTAGGTACTCGTGTAGGTCAATGCACAGACCTTATGTAGGCTATATAGAGCTGATGATAAATAAAAGACCAGCTAAAGCATGCCGAATTTCAATGGATTCTCATGCCTTCTAGTCGTGTGGCATGTCAAATGTATCATGCATCATTCAAGAGCACATAAATCTCAGACTTCCTGGAGTCTCTGATAAACCTTTGTCCATCATTTTGTTTTGCTGCAGTGGTCAAAGTGAATCTATGCCTATATTGCCTCCTCTATTAATCGATATTTCAGTGAATTTGACTTAGATTCACACTGTTTCACAGTGACATTCAGTTAGATTGCGTGCTCCATGTAAGAAGCAAAATATCGTTTCGAACGATCTTTCGACTATTTTGACCTAGCAAGAAGAATGTACTACCGCTAGTATGAGTTTCATTGCAGGGTATTTGCTTCTAATTCCAATCACAGCGACACTTTGCAAAGAGCGAGTGACTGCATGAATATGAAAGTTGAATAAGATACCAAATGGATGTGTGTCAGGATAGCTTGTCAACTAACGCCACTTCCCAATCATTTTTGTTAGACATTATGAGCCGTATGCTGAAATTCAAGAAAAATCTACCTAGAAATTTCAATTTACAACCCTCTTGATTTCCTTATTGGCATGCAGGAACGCTAGATAATTCTTATAAGAAGTATATTTGATGCATGTAGGTTAAGTAGTGATGATAGTTTTGGATCACTGGAATTCCCTTAGCGACGACCAATCGCGTCAAGTGAAGTGAGTAAGCTAAATGAGGATTCCATTCTTCGACTTGACTACGTCCTTGGTTTCATTCCTTCTATGGATTTTATTTCACCACCGGTGCATGATGGATGCCGAAAGCGAATCGAAATTCTTAGAACTGATAACTCCCGAGGCCGACATTCCTTTGTCAAAGTCGAACATACCTACGGTTCGAAAGAAGCGCTTGGGAACGTCGGCATCGGTTGCTACGAAATTCAACGAGACTAGAAGTGCCGACGATATTCTGACAGCAGAGAAGCTAAAAAAGCGTTGGAACAATATGGTGCAGAGAGTAAAAGAAAAACCTAAGAAGAGAAGCAGTACCGGAGGAGGTCCTGTCATAAAATTTACAAGTAATGACTTAAAAGTTTTACAGTTGCTCGGCGAGGGAAACCCCAAAATCTCAAAAATCCCAGGACCGTCGAACGCAGGATTATCCCGCGGTGCCACTACCAACTCTGATGCGTCAAGATCGTCGGAATCAGAAAACTCTGACCCCAACGAATCTATGACTGACCAGAAACCAAAAGAAAACACAGAGGTGAGAAAAAAGAATATAAAGAAGAGAAAAGCAACTGCATCGGTAGTGGAGCAGATATTGGAAATTGAGCGAAAGCGATTAGATTTAGAAGAGAGAAAGTTAACTGTATTTAACTCCAAAGATCAAGGAACTAGACGCCTTATGATGTGGTGTGTTATCTGGAAAGATCAGGTTGTTGGTACATTCTCTATTTGAGTACACTGTTCGGGGAAAAAATTATTTGATTTTTATGCTCAACGAAGCACTACCAAGTCTACGAGAACGACGGTCCTGCTTGGTTTCAGCACGATGGTGCCTCGGCTCATACTCTATGTTCGTGAATTTTTTATTGAACAATTTCCTGGACATTGGATTGGTCGAAGAGGAACGGTGGAATGGCCGCCAAGAAGTCCAAACCTTTCTCCGCTTGATTTTTATCTTTGGGGAAACTAGAAAGATATATAGTGTATTCAGAAAAGATTCAAAATTTTCATCATTTGCGGTCGCACAAACAGGAAGCCTGTCAGCAAATTACCCCAGATATCATTCAGCGAGTCTTGTGTGCTGTGAACAGATGTGGACATTTTGAACACATCCTTTGACTTTCATGCATTTTCTCTACTATTACTTAATTTGTCATAGAATAAATGTTTAATATCAATGGAATGCGGAACTTTTTCTGATGTATCCAGACCTGCGGTACACACATTGAAATTAAAGGTATTAATCAGAAAGAAACATGTGCACATGCATTGCAGAAAGAGGAACTCATAATCACTGGTCAGGCCAGCTGCGAAAATTTTCGCACTGTGAAAATCTGTGAAAATGTTTAAAAAATGAACTCGCTACGAAAAAAATTGACTTGGTCCTACGAAAAATTGAACCTTGTAATTCTTAAATTTAAATGAAAATGTTGTCTAATAGAATAAACACTGATCTACAGGATGGAAAAGGCAACCTAATAACAACTAATTAGCATGTTATTCATTATGTTATCATTTTGTTAAAGCTTCATAATATTCACAGCGCCTTACATCTTACAACATGTTCAGCAAAATAGAAGAATTGCAGCAGTATTTCTTAGCATTTACTGAGTTACTGTGGATGTTGTAACCGCATACGAAGCTGTCAAAGCCATGTTTAAGAAGTTGCCGATAGTATAAGAATGATAACCGACCTGATTTCAAATAATTTTTCAATTGATGTACTTCGCAAAAAAGTGTCTTTGGCCAAGTGGCATTCCAAGGCTTGTTTGAGAGAACAAGAGGAGAAAGAGGAAAGAAGCCGACACATGACCATCAGAAAAAGTTGAAAACAGTTACAGCAAAAAAAGAAAATAACTTTGTGACAATAAATTCGATGCGTCAGAACACTAAGAGATAAAAGATAGAGGCATCGGAAAAAAAGAATCACACGAGGGAATGGTAAACATTAATATGATGTAGAACTATCGAGCCGGAGTTGATGATATTGCAGGAAAGCACATTTTGTTTTGCTCGAATTAGATTTATTGGCACACAGGTTTTCGGCCTAAGACCTTCGTCTGTTGCAGAAATAGTATGATCACATATTAAATCGGCTACCAATTATTCCTGCGAACAGATATCAAAATTTGTTGCTTGTGTAGTCGCCACTGATCGACTTCAGTTCCTCCATGTGCCGAGAAATTTGGGGTGGACCTATACCCTCAAGCTCGATGCATTCCGAGACGAAGAGAATTGATGAGAAATATCAGTGCAATATTAGTGGAAGACCAAGCAAGACAGCTGCGTGAGGAGCAGGAGGAGTCAATGGAAGGAGAACATAATACTCAGAGACATCATGCTTAAGGTTTTTATGTACATTGTTGCATCTTTACAAGTTAAGATTTCCACACCGCTGATTTTCTACATCATCCGTTATTTCTCTTTCGATCCGTAATTATTACTTGTTTTCTTTTGACGAGAACTTCTACTTTCTGTCAATTGCTGATTGGTTTATTTCCTTTTGTTGCGACCTTCCTGTCAGCGCCTGTTATCAACTGGAACGGATCATGTCTTAAATGACATGTAATAACAAGAATTTTTGTTGCAAATTTTTTTTGGTGCTTTAGCTGTAAGGTTAGTGACTTATAGCTATATTTGCTGCATGCACATGTACATGTATGTACGAGTTGATAAGATGGATTCGGCAACAAAATGCTAGTTTTATGATTTAGGTAGTTTAGTATTAACAAAATGGTTCCTAGGAAACAATGGATGGTGGTAGTAGGGATTTCAAGTAATCAGATACTTTCGAAAAATCTGGCTAATTACAAGAAAGCACCTATTTGCGGAAATTGCGCAAGACATTTTGAAAAATCAGTTTCTCCCGACAGATATTGGGCGTTAGTCAAGTTTTGATAAAAACGCTGTTTTGCTCTTCATAATCATGAAATATGATGCTATAATTTGCTGGTATTAGTAGGCATGCGAAAATTTTGTGGAGCTGCGAAAAAAATGGAAAAATCTCTGCCCTGACCACTGCTCATAATTTCCTAGATCTCCAGACTTGCGGGACACCTTATGGCAAACGTCACTGGAATGTTAAATGACATTGCACTGTTTGTATTCTACAATATGATAAAAGCAGCAACATAGTCGCTACACATGACCTCCAATCAATGCATCGGATTTTACGTCATCAACAACAGATTCTGAATTAGTAGGCTATCGGATTCGGTAACTTCTAGAGCTGCCTGTGCTGGCGAGCATTAACTCATGACTCATCACTCTCAAATCTTGTGTGACCCTCGCCTTGAAGTGACCATGGGAGAGAAAAAGCCAATTTATATAGTAATAGTATCCACTTTGAGAGGACATGCATGCATAGATTCCACTGACTTGTCAGTGTCCGAGGAATTTCATATTTATGTCTGATATAACTGAATATTATTGGTATTCTAACCTAATGAAGATGAAATCTGTGGCGATGTCTACAAGCAGTGATTCTTAATGATAATATAGGTTCCTGATGTGGATATCTAAGAAGTTTTTCTCTAATTTTCTGACTATTGTATGGAGATTTAACATAGAGAGCTTCTTCCGGACATGAATGCTGTTTTCAACTCACTGAAATTCAGCGAACAATAATGCATACTATTGTGTAGCTTTCTGTGTCCCACAATAATTCTCACAATCAGGTCGTTGGCAACATAATTACCTACCTTGATATACGGTCTTGCAAAAGTTCCCGCACAGTTAAAAAATTATATATCATTGCTATGTGTTGTGGGAATACAGACGGCTATGGAAGCTTGACCATGATGTCTATGACGATTGGATTTGCTTAACATTCTTATCATATAATAATGAAGACATTCATTGTAGCGTAAAAACAAATTTGGTTTCAGAAAGCACTTGATGCTATTAGAAAATACAAACTATAGAAAACTTGTGTCAAAGAAAAGGAAAAAGTTAATATCGAGTTGCTTTGAGATTTTGGATCGATTGCCTGGAAATGGCTCTTCCAAGTTGATCCTACAACTACTCAATAGGATAGATGTCCGGACTTTTGCTTGGCCACTCCATGTGGGTGTAATCTGTCCGCCCTTCATGAAAAGCATTGACAAGTGCTATGCAGTGTGGTCTGGCTTGTCTTGGAAGATGAAGCCAGGGTCAATTTTTTCCAAGCCAAACGGAATTGCGACTGGCTCTAAAATTTCGTCACGATACTTCCGGCCATTTAAAGTATCGTCCATGAGCACCATGGCAAATGTGTCTTCAGCTGATAGCGTTCCACACCATTATGGAACCTTCGCCTCCTCCTCTGTCACACCATTGCACTGCAGCCTGATTAGTCAGTCTCGTTCCTGGAAGCCTCCGTACCCGAATTCGTCCATTAGTCCAACGCAAGCAAAAACGACTCTCATCACTAAAAACAACGTGCCGCTGATCCACAGACCATGGAAGATGCTGCCGAGTCCACTCTAATCGGTCGACTTAGTGCCTTTCGGTGAGCAGCGAAAACTGAAGTGGACGATAGCTGTTGAGTTAGGGAGGGGACGACAAATCGTTGACTGTGAGATTGTCACAAGATTATTGCGGAGTTCTTTTTGAAGTTCAGGAAAGGTGGCGAATGGATTGCCTTCAACAGTCGCTATGACACGATCTGTATCGTCAGAATCCATTGCGAGGGGTCGTCCTAATCTCAACCTGTCTTCAACGCTGCCAGCTTCAGCATAGCGCGCTTCACCTGGTCTCGGACAGTAGATCTTGTAATTCCAAAATGAGATGCAATTGCCCCATACTACCACCCTGCGTCTTCTTTTAGGCTGACGATTCTCCAACGCAATGATTCAGACACGTGACTCATTTTTCAATTGAAAAAAAATAGAGAGCAGTTAATGAAGAAGAATAACTGATATCGTCATTTCACGTAAAAATTGAATTCATGACAAGCGATGTCTCCATTACTTCATCTCCATAATGTCATTATGCATTCCATTAGAAAGATTTCATGGTAAGACAATGTCAAAGACATCGATTGATCGATATCATTGACTTTAATCGCTACTGAAATTGGTTCTGACTTTTTCAAACTGTTCTCAATGAACCATTGTAGGACTCTCACAAATAATTTTATTATAATCCTATTCGCCTTTCCATGAAGTTTAACCGACAGTTGACGCGAACTTCATACGCAGTCTAGAGCGGCCGCTAGCTGTAATTTTCACAAGGTGTGCGGGAACTTTTGCAAGACCGTATATATTACCTATATTATTTACCTAGTTTGCAACGATATAGTGATGGTGACTAAGTGTAGTAGAATTAGAAGAATCATCTCTGGATATCTACTTTCAGGTTTGGAAAGTCTTCAAATGGACTTGCTATTGATCACTTTGCTTTTGCTCCGGTAGTGAATGTTAGTGCTCTCATTGAGGGCAACCATTTTGTTGAACGATATCAACTTCGATAATTAATTGTTATTCTTTGTAAGTAGTAGGTGCAGCTATAGTTCTACCGCGTGTGATGTATGGAGAAAGAACTTTGACAAAATGTCTCTTTTGACTGCACAACATAAATTTTGTAGTGAAATGAATCAACTACATGCCACTTTCAAGTCGTTATCAATTGATGTGGATCTAGTACTTTTTCTTCAGATGATAAACAGAAGTTTTCCTCTTGTTGTTTCCGTCATTATTACTTGGAGTGTGATCAACGGAATACATTGCATTCCTTTACAAAATTTCGCTAGGTATCCTGTTTTTTTTCGACTGCAACCTGTGTGTTGTTTATATTTTCTATGATTTGGTATATCTATTTTCATTTTGGTTGCATTAAGTACTTCAACCTTCTGCAATGTTGAATTTTGTGAAAATTAGACAGAGCGTTGACAACTATCCACTAGTCTAAAATAGATAAAACACCAAAAATCATGCCATTGAAAAGGGCAAATTCAGTATAACCAACTCGTCGATATATTGACTTTCCACTTCAAATGCGAGATGGTGGAATATCATATTTTGCATATCATTTGATCTGATGCAGCGCATAATGGTAATAGGCTTGTAAAATGAAGACTATTCAGATATATACGCATTCAATTAGGCTACCATTTGCCTAATTTCTGTTCATCTTCCATGAGGCAAATGAAATCTTCCATTTTTTTGTTCCCCGACCGACTATTGCTATTATGCAACTTGCAAACTGACACGACCTTATGAAGGTACTACTAGAAATTGCATGCTTTCTATCTCTAGAAATTTGGATCTCGACAATCATGAGAAGTTTACCATAATGACCTGTCATGTTTCATGCTGGAGAAATGCTAACCTAAAATTTGTGAAATATCAAGATACATACTTCAAGATATCCGTATTTAGAGGTATTTATGAGAAATATCCGTGTACAGAGGTAATTATGGAAATTATTTATATTTCTAACGAGTATTATAATAGATAATGGATGATTTATTTTGGTCCTATGGAACTTATTAATTTCAGACCTTGAGACCTTCGGTTAATAGGTTCCATAGTTACCTCAAAATCATCCATTATCTATTACATAATGCCAGCTACGGCATTAGTGTCTGCTGATTGATTTAGAAATCGACATGATTTTCATCTTCATTGGGTTAGAATACAAATAATGTACCGGTAATTCCAAGATGTTCTAGAAAAACTGTTTTGAGTGGGTACATCTGTCGACCAATTAGATTCGAGCTAGACGTACCTGAAATTTCCATGAATTCCGAGCAGCTTTCAGAAAAACAGTGCCGTTTCCTGCACGCGTTATTTGCAGTGAAAATTATAAAAAGTAAAGATAAATAAATTTAGATGTATAGATACTGCGTGTTTATTATGAATGTTGCTTTGTTGTGGGTGGGTGGAATTTGGTAGTGGGCGGGTAAGCGAAACATTGAAAAAACCCTGGCTTAACCGTAGCATAACATGAAACAACATTTGCGGCTGAGTTTTCGACTAATTTCATTGGTTACAAAATCAATTTGATCCTCGTTGCTTCTCGTCAGTGCTACCACTTCATTTTCTAAAAACATGCATTGACTTATCAAATACATCGTCTCACTCTCAACGGCTTCTACCTTAGATATCAACATTGAATATCTAACATTACTTGTGAAGTATCACTTTCAACTAGATGTCCCTGATGAGCTACACTTTTATGCCAAAGATATTCACTTCATGGATGTCTTGGTTACATATCCCCTAAATCTATGGTCTTTTCATTGATATTATCTGTCTTTAATTACATATCCCCTAAATCTATGGTCTTTTCATTGACATTATCTGTCTTTAATTACATATCCCCTAAATCTATGGTCATTTCATTGACATTATCTGTCTTTAATTACATATCCCCTAAATCTATGGTCATTTCATTGACATTATCTGTCTTTAATTACATATCCCCTAAATCTATGGTCATTTCATTGACATTATCTGTCTTTAATTACATATCCCCTAAATCTATGGTCATTTCATTGACATTATCTGTCTTTAATTACATATCCCGTAAATCTATGGTCATTTCATTGACATTATCTGTCTTTAATTACATATCCCCTAAATCTATGGTCATTTCATTGACATTATCTGTCTTTAATTACATATCCCCTAAATCTATGGTCATTTCATTGACATTATCTGTCTTTAATTACATATCCCCTAAATCTATGGTCATTTCATTGACATTATCTGTCTTTAATTACATATCCCGTAAATCTATGGTCATTTCATTGACATTATCTGTCTTTAATTACATATCCCCTAAATCTATGGTCATTTCATTGACATTATCTGTCTTTAATTACATATCCCCTAAATCTATGGTCATTTCATTGACATTATCTGTCTTTAATTACATATCCCCTAAATCTATGGTCTTTTCATTGACATTATCTGTCTTTAATTACATATCCCCTAAATCTACGGTCTTTTCATTGACATTATCTGTCTTTAATTACATATCCCCTAAATCTACGGTCTTTTCATTGACATTATCTGTCTTTAATTACATATCCCCTAAATCTATGGTCTTTTCATTGACATTATCTGTCTTTAATTACATATCCCCTAAATCTACGGTCTTTTCATTGACATTATCTGTCTTTAATTACATATCCCCTAAATCTATGGTCATTTCATTGACATTATCTGTCTTTAATTACATATCCCCTAAATCTATGGTCATTTCATTGACATTATCTGTCTTTAATTACATATCCCCTAAATCTATGGTCATTTCATTGACATTATCTGTCTTTAATTACATATCCCCTAAATCTATGGTCATTTCATTGACATTATCTGTCTTTAATTACATATCCCCTAAATCTATGGTCTTTTCATTGACATTATCTGTCTTTAATTACATATCCCCTAAATCTATGGTCATTTCATTGACATTATCTGTCTTTAATTACATATCCCCTAAATCTATGGTCTTTTCATTGACATTATCTGTCTTTAATTACATATCCCCTAAATCTATGGTCATTTCATTGACATTATCTGTCTTTAATTACATATCCCCTAAATCTATGGTCATTTCATTGACATTATCTGTCTTTAATTACATATCCCCTAAATCTATGGTCATTTCATTGACATTATCTGTCTTTAATTACATATCCCCTAAATCTATGGTCTTTTCATTGACATTATCTGTCTTTAATTACATATCCCCTAAATCTATGGTCTTTTCATTGACATTATCTGTCTTTAATTACATATCCCCTAAATCTACGGTCTTTTCATTGACATTATCTGTCTTTAATTACATATCCCCTAAATCTACGGTCATTTCATTGACATTATCTGTCTTTAATTACATATCCCCTAAATCTATGGTCATTTCATTGACATTATCTGTCTTTAATTACATATCCCCTAAATCTATGGTCATTTCATTGACATTATCTGTCTTTAATTACATATCCCCTAAATCTATGGTCATTTCATTGACATAATCTGTCTTTAATTACATATCCCCTAAATCTATGGTCATTTCATTGACATTATCTGTCTTTAATTACATATCCCCTAAATCTATGGTCTTTTCATTGACATTATCTGTCTTTAATTACATATCCCCTAAATCTATGGTCATTTCATTGACATTATCTGTCTTTAATTACATATCCCCTAAATCTATGGTCTTTTCATTGACATTATCTGTCTTTAATTACATATCCCCTAAATCTATGGTCATTTCATTGACATTATCTGTCTTTAATTACATATCCCCTAAATCTACGGTCTTTTCATTGACATTATCTGTCTTTAATTACATATCCCCTAAATCTATGGTCATTTCATTGACATTATCTGTCTTTAATTACATATCCCCTAAATCTACGGTCTTTTCATTGACATTATCTGTCTTTAATTACATATCCCCTAAATCTATGGTCATTTCATTGACATTATCTGTCTTTAATTACATATCCCCTAAATCTATGGTCATTTCATTGACATTATCTGTCTTTAATTACATATCCCCTAAATCTATGGTCTTTTCATTGACATTATCTGTCTTTAATTACATATCCCCTAAATCTATGGTCATTTCATTGACATTATCTGTCTTTAATTACATATCCCCTAAATCTAAGGTCTTTTCATTGACATTATCTGTCTTTAATTACATATCCCCTAAATCTATGGTCTTTTCATTGACATTATCTGTCTTTAATTACATATCCCCTAAATCTATGGTCATTTCATTGACATTATCTGTCTTTAATTACATATCCCCTAAATCTATGGTCATTTCATTGACATTATCTGTCTTTAATTACATATCCCGTAAATCTATGGTCTTTTCATTGACATTATCTGTCTTTAATTACATATCCCCTAAATCTATGGTCATTTCATTGACATTATCTGTCTTTAATTACATATCCCCTAAATCTACGGTCTTTTCATTGACATTATCTGTCTTTAATTACATATCCCCTAAATCTATGGTCATTTCATTGACATTATCTGTCTTTAATTACATATCCCCTAAATCTATGGTCATTTCATTGACATTATCTGTCTTTAATTACATATCCCCTAAATCTATGGTCTTTTCATTGACATTATCTGTCTTTAATTACATATCCCCTAAATCTATGGTCATTTCATTGACATTATCTGTCTTTAATTACATATCCCCTAAATCTACGGTCTTTTCATTGACATTATCTGTCTTTAATTACATATCCCCTAAATCTATGGTCTTTTCATTGACATTATCTGTCTTTAATTACATATCCCCTAAATCTATGGTCATTTCATTGACATTATCTGTCTTTAATTACATATCCCCTAAATCTATGGTCATTTCATTGACATTATCTGTCTTTAATTACATATCCCGTAAATCTATGGTCATTTCATTGACATTATCTGTCTTTAATTACATATCCCCTAAATCTATGGTCATTTCATTGACATTATCTGTCTTTAATTACATATCCCCTAAATCTATGGTCATTTCATTGACATTATCTGTCTTTAATTACATATCCCGTAAATCTATGGTCTTTTCATTGACATTATCTGTCTTTAATTACATATCCCCTAAATCTATGGTCATTTCATTGACATTATCTGTCTTTAATTACATATCCCCTAAATCTATGGTATTTTCATTGATATAATCTGTCTTTAATTACATATCCCCTAAATCTATGGTCATTTCATTGATATTATCTGTCTTTAATTACATATCCCCTAAATCTATGGTCATTTCATTGACATTATCTGTCTTTAATTACATATCCCCTAAATCTATGGTCTTTTCATTGACATTATCTGTCTTTAAATAATATTTCTATGGTTAATCGCGATGTCTATATTTAACAGTAGCAATGTTACGATGTCTTTACTTATTGAAAGGCTACTCTTCGCTCGTTCTACGTTTTAAATGTCGTATAGACATACTATTAACATTGCTATAATGTGAAATTCATCGTGTGGGATCACACATTGCGCGATGTACGTGGAACATGCATGACTATCTTGCTCGGCAGCAGCAAAACTTGTAATTCTAACTGATTCAACCGTGCTGCAAATGAGACAAAGAATTCAGTTGCAGTTCCGAGTACAGTAAAAGTTTATTTTCAAGATCGACAAGCTAACATTGTATCCATTTGACCACTCAATTCCAACTGCTAGCTGGGTATAGATTCGTAGAGTTTAGAGAATTTAATGGGCGACGACGTGATGGGTTGAATTGTATTCAGTGAAGGATAAGAGCGCATGCGCAGATTGACACAAATGATTGAGTGCTACAAAAATGGTTGTTGTGCACTTCTGCAGTTGCACTACCTATTATGTCAATAAAATCATTACCAACAGATTTGAAATCACGTACTAAACGATGGTAGGGCACGATGGTAAGGATGCAAGCTGTGCTCGAATTCAAGGATTGCGATCGAAGCGATATAACCGTAGCGAATTCTCGTCTAAGATCCTTAAGCATTAAACACATATTAATGAAATTGTCATTTGATTTGAGTCAATAATGATAGCATAGTAGTTCGACAGAGACCAATCAGGCTTTTTCAGGACGCATTTCCCCCAAAGATTAGTCTTATTTGTCTGATCCATTGAATCCGGTTCCGGCTGGATTTTTCTGAGTTTCTATGCACGCCTCGTAGAGACTTGAAGACAATACATTTAAGGATCGATCGTGTGTCCGTGCACGGTCACGGCATTCGAAACCAGTCTAACCGTGCTTGGGTGCCGTGCTTGACAAACGCATGGCTTAACTACATTAATTATTCAACGCATAGTAGATTGCAGCAATTTACCTGGTAAGATAATGTTTGCCTGTTCCTCTTCCTTTTCCTTGTGATATTGTTTCTAAGACTAAACTTAGACGAATTTAGGTAAGAGCCGCTTAGAAGGTACCTTATTTATAAATCTATCTCTAAATAGATAGTTATGCGCTCTTCATCAGGTAAGGCCCTGACGCAAATTGATGATAGAGGGGAGTTTCATTGGGTCAATTTAAATTTATGAAATTTGTATTAGAGGCTAACAGGAAGCTCAATCTAAATTTCGGTAATCACAAGAAAAATTACATGACTGATTAAAGCATTAGTCAAAAACTGATAACGAACAGCCAAGCACCGGGTTTATGGTCATGAACAATTCGCTTTCATGGTTATCAGGAAGTGATACGGATCGTGTCTAGTGTTAAAACAAGGACTCAGGCACGAGCATGGGCCATGTTTAGTGTTCACACGGGTACCCCATCACGGGCACATTCCGGTTAGAAACCCGAACAATTAGCCGGGCACGAGCATTGGCCATGTCTAGTGTTGACACGGGCACATTCCGGTTAGAAACCCGAACAATTAGCCGGGCACGAGCATGGGCCATGTCTAGTGTTGACACGGGCACGGCCCGGTTAGATATCCGAACAAGTAACCGGGCACGAGCATGGGCCATGTCTAGTGTTGACACGGGCACGGCCGGGTTAGATATCCGAACAATTAGCCGGGCACGGGCATGGGCCATGTTTAGTGTTGACACGGGCACGGTCCGGTTAGATATCCGAACAAGTAACCGGGCACGAGCATTGGCCATGTCTAGTGTTGACACGGGCACGGCCGGGTTAGATATCCGAACAATTAGCCGGGCACGAGCATTGGCCATGTCTAGTGTTGACACGGGCACGGCCGGGTTAGATATCCGAACAAGTAACCGGGCACGAGCATTGGCCATGTCTAGTGTTGACACGGGCACGGCCGGGTTAGAAACCCGAACAAGTAACCGGGCACGAGCATTGGCCATGTCTAGTGTTGACACGGGCACGGCCGGGTTAGAAACCCGAACAATTAGCCGGGCACGAGCATTGGCCATGTTTAGTGTTGACACGGGCACGGTCGGGTTAGATATCCGAACAAGTAACCGGGCACGAGCATTGGCCATGTCTAGTGTTGACAGGGGCACGGCCGGGTTAGAAACCCGAACAATTAGCCGGGCACGAGCATGGGCCATGTTTAGTGTTGACACGGGCACGGCCGGGTTAGAAACCTGAACAAGAAACCGGGCACGAGCATGGGCCATGTCTAGTGTTGACACGGGCACGGCCGGGTTAGATATCCGAACAAGTAACCGGGCACGAGCATTGGCCATGTCTAGTGTTGACACGGGCACGGCCGGGTTAGATATCCGAACAATTAGCCGGGCACGAGCATGGGCCATGTCTAGTGTTGACAGGGGCACATTCCGGTTAGATATCCGAACAATTAGCCGGGCACGAGCATTGGCCATGTCTAGTGAACACACGGGCACATTCCGGTTAGATATCCGAACAAGTAACCGGGCACGAGCATTGGCCATGTCTAGTGTTGACAGGGGCACATTCCGGTTAGAAACCCGAACAATTAGCCGGGCACGAGCATGGGCCATGTCTAGTGTTGACAGGGGCACATTCCGGTTAGATATCCGAACAATTAGCCGGGCACGAGCATTGGCCATGTCTAGTGTTGACACGGGCACGGTCGGGTTAGATATCCGAACAAGTAACCGGGCACGAGCATTGGCCATGTCTAGTGTTGACAGGGGCACGGCCGGGTTAGAAACCCGAACAAGTAACCGGGCACGAGCATTGGCCATGTTTAGTGTTGACAGGGGCACGGCCGGGTTAGATATCCGAACAATTAGCCGGGCACGAGCATGGGCCATGTCTATTGTTGACACGGGCACGGCCGGGTTAGAAACCCGAACAATTAGCCGGGCACGAGCATGGGCCATGTCTATTGTTGACACGGGTACCCTATCACGGGCACATTCCGGTTAGAAACCCGAACAAGTAACCGGGCACGAGCATTGGCCATGTCTAGTGTTGACACGGGCACGGCCCGGTTAGAAACCCGAACAATTAGCCGGGCACGAGCATGGGCCATGTCTAGTGTTGACACGGGCACGGCCCGGTTAGAAACCCGAACAATTAGCCGGGCACGAGCATTGGCCATGTCTAGTGTTGACACGGGCACGGCCGATTCCTAAATACATTGTAGGTTCAGAAAACATGTATGAGATTCTTCCGAAAATGGCGTGTTGCCAGAATTTCATGATGACGTCCTCAATTGTTAGTAATTCTGATTTGGTTGGATTAAATCTCCATTTCTGTTGCTTCTCTCCTCCACAGGACAAACTTACTCCTATACAACAGCTCTCAGACAAGCTTCTCCAAGGAATCGAGGTGATCTTCTCCAGCCGTAGCGAAGTGGTGTCCACGTGGTCCAATGATGATTTCTGCAAAGCCATCGAATGGGCCATTTGGTGTCGGAGTTTGGTTTCACGTCTCAAAGAGCGAAATATCTTGCCTCAGCTAGCTCCCAGACTGGACCCTTTATTGCAACGTTATCCACTGTCCATGGGAGAGACCGAATTCACGGTGGAAACCTTCCTAAATGCACCCAACATCCTCTACACCTCCCTCCTTACCAACGTCCATTTGAAGCGAGAGAAAAGGAAGTTTGTGGTGGAAGCGTTGTGTCAGTTGGACCCTCACAGATTGTCCGCTGAGCATTGGGGTGAGGAAAAACTTATTTTTGATTTCTTTTTTGCCTATTGCTATCCGAAGTGCAAATAGAAATCGATATCGAATCAGAAGAAAAAGAAGAGCCATTTAAGCAGCTATTGCATGATTGCTTCTTTATAGCATTCCACGAGTTAGATACCTTAAATGCCCGAGTCCGTAGCCATGTGAGAGCCATTTAAATCTAGTAATTTTAATGCTATGATGAAGCAATCTCATGCACGAGTTACGTAGAGAATTTTATTTGACGACGTGCTATGATGATCAAGGACAGATTGTGATTGACATGTCTATGATGATCAAGGACAGATTGTGATTGACATGTCTATGATGATGAAGGACAGATTGTGATTGACATGTCTATGATGATCAAGGACAGATTGTGATTGACATGTCTATGATGATGAAGGACAGATTGTGATTGACATGTCTATGATGATCAAGGACAGATTGTGATTGACATGTCTATGATGATGAAGGACAGATTGTGATTGACATGTCTATGATGATCAAGGACAGATTGTGATTGACATGTCTATGATGATGAAGGACAGATTGTGATTGACATGTCTATGATGATCAAGGACAGATTGTGAGTGACATGTCTATGATGATCAAGGACAGATTGTGATTGACATGTCTATGATGATGAAGGACAGATTGTGATTGACATGTCTATGATGATGAAGGACAGATTGTGATTGACATGTCTATGATGATGAAGGACAGATTGTGATTGACATGTCTATGATGATCAAGGACAGATTGTGATTGACATGTCTATGATGATCAAGGACAGATTGTGATTAACATGTCTATGATGATGAAGGACAGATTGTGATTGACATGTCTATGATGATCAAGGACAGATTGTGATTGACATGTCTATGATGATGAAGGACAGATTGTGATTGACATGTCTATGATGATGAAGGACAGATTGTGATTGACATGTCTATGATGATCAGGGACAGATTGTGATTGACATGTCTATGATGATCAAGGACAGATTGTGGTTGACATGTCTATGATGATCAAGGACAGATTGTGATTGACATGTCTATGATGATCAAGGACAGATTGTGATTGACATGTCTATGATGATCAAGGACAGATTGTGATTGACATGTCTATGATGATCAAGGACAGATTGTGATTGACATGTCTATGATGATCATGGACAGATTGTGATTGACATGTCTATGATGATCAAGGACAGATTGTGATTGACATGTCTATGATGATCAAGGACAGGTTGTGATTGACATGTCTATGATGATCAAGGACAGATTGTGATTGACATGTCTATGATGATCAAGGACAGATTGTGATTGACATGTCTATGATGATCAAGGACAGATTGTGAATGACATGTCTATGATGATCAAGGACAGATTGTGATTGACATGTCTATGATGATGAAGGACAGATTGTGATTGACATGTCTATGATGATCAAGGACAGATTGTGATTGACATGTCTATGATGATGAAGGACAGATTGTGATTGACATGTCTATGATGATGAAGGACAGATTGTGATTGACATGTCTATGATGATCAAGGACAGATTGTGATTGACATGTCTATGATGATCAAGGACAGATTGTGATTGACATGTCTATGATGATCAAGGACAGATTGTGATTGACATGTCTATGATGATCAAGGACAGATTGTGATTGACATGTCTATGATGATCAAGGACAGATTGTGATTGACATGTCTATGATGATCAAGGACAGATTGTGATTGACATGTCTATGATGATGAAGGACAGATTGTGATTGACATGTCTATGATGATCAAGGACAGATTGTGATTGACATGTCTATGATGATGAAGGACAGATTATGATTGACATGTCTATGATGATCAAGGACAGATTGTGATTGACATGTCTATGATGATCAAGGACAGATTGTGATTGACATGTCTATGATGATCAAGAGTATTTGAATAGAAATTTAGCTTCATCAATCGTGAAAATATCTATTCACAGATCTAGTCTATACTAAAGCAGGACAAGAGCACTCATAATTGGCATAGATTGCGCTCCTTCCAGTGCATTGGAGTAAATATTATCTCCCGCGCAGGCAATCATCTGCTTTACACGTCAAATAAAGTGATGGATATCTGCATCACATGCACGGAGACAAATAAAATTCCACGCAACTCGTGCATGAGATTGCTTCATGATAGCATTCGAACTCGTTGGATTGAAACATAGACTTCTAAATTTCTCTGGACAGATAGGTTCAAATCAGACTGATACATGATCAGGCCAACAATCCTGAATTATGGCATCTTACAAGTAGACCTAGACTGTCATTGTTTATTATAAACATTAAGAGTATGCCTGCATATTTCAAGCAGATTACAACATTGGGTCCCACATGTCTAAACCGCACGTCAAAGTCATGTACTTTCAGCAATCTTTCTTTTTACAACTTTCTCAGAAGAGACAACTGATATATCATGCACAAAGTTCTTGAACATGCAATTGAAAAATCTCATTGAAATTTCGAATATCAGATCATGTCCGTCTGCGCAATGAGATTTTCCAAAGAAGTATTCAGAGAAGTCACCAAGAGCAATAATATTCATCAATTCTCTGAACACCGACCTTTGATTATTAAAAGCGAGGAACTCTTTTCTAAGATCATTGTTGAGTTTGATTTCGTAGAAGACCCTCCAACAAAGAATACATAATTGGAACACAGCTTCATTTGGTGAGAGAAGACCCCCACGTTCAATATCATTTAAAAACTTTGCAGCTTCAAGGGAATCATTGATGTCGAACATTGCCAACTCATCATATGTTACAGTGCATTCACGGCAAGAATTACACTTTTTGCATCTCTGGAGTGAACGACAGCAAGCACCACTGACATAATATATTACAGCATCATCTGTGTTGTCAGGATTCCTACTAAACTGAAGCTTTTCGTGTAAGCATTCTGCTGCAGATCTTTCCTCTTGTGTATTTGTCTGTGTTGATATTTTGTCATCTATGTTTTTCACACTGAATCCGGAGAACTTTATCAACGAAATCGCTTTTATTTTATTGTCACTCTCTTTAAGTTGACGCATGGAGATGATATAGTTTGCTCCACTCATTTGTCGTATGCAGCCAAAGCGTTTCTCTAGATAATCCGACTGTACTTTCCCAAATATTACATAACTAAATCCGATTTCCTGTATCAAATAACGGGCCAATACCACCATTGCTCGACAGGTTTGTGTGTTGCAGGTCTCTGAAAATATAACGCATGCAATGCATCATCTTGTTTCGGCGCCTAGGAAATATCAGAACGATTACAATTGCGTTCACTAAATTTTGCTGAATACAAATGTCATGCAAAAGAATAGATGTAATATTATTATGAATTGCATTATGAAATGATATCCGTCATGCATGTTCGTTTATATTGTAGACCAAGTCCCTGTATCTGGGACTGCATAGTAACGTATAGTTATGACTAGGGCCCCCAGAAAGTTGACCTAAAAAAATAAAAAGTTGACTTTAAAAATCGGAAAAATTGACTTTATAGACCTAACCATTTTTAGAGAGTTTCAACCATTCATTTTATACAGGGCATACCTAGGATCTAACCAAGGGGGGACAAACCAACATATGATGGTAGTGATTTCTAAAAAATGTATTTTTGGAAGATGAGGGGATAAGTACCCGTGCCACATTAAAACGCTTATGATTCCATGGAGTTTGATTAGAACCATTGATTTATTCATTTATTTTTTGTTGTAAAACGACTAGTTCAATCATAGTCAAAATATTGTCATTTAGTTGCCATTGTAATATAAAACAAGAAACTGCCTCACGTTATGAGGTTTAAAATTCCTGTCCTTGGCTAGTAGTTTCTGAAGCATAGAGAAGCTTCGTTCAATCGCAGCAGTCGAGGGCTGACACTTCTGTAACAATCCATAAATGCTAGGTGACACCTCCGGCCGTGTGAGACCAACAATGGACGACATGTCATTTGCACTCAATCGCTTTGTTATGTACTGTCCAACACCACAAGGGTCATTTGCAAAATTCATGGCTTGCAACTGGTCGAAAGCCTCAGCGATAGTGAAGGATGAACTTTCGAATATTTAAATCAACTCAATGCAAGTCAACACAATGACTTCTTCAATGATTGCAACGCCATTTATTGCCACCAGGGAGTATTAAAAATGGAAATGATGAAAACCAGTAGTCGTTGATTTCACCATGTAGTACTTACATGTATAATAGCTACTAGTCATTGCTATTCTTAGTACTCCCGATGCGCTTTGGAGAATCACATGATCATCTAGAGTTCGCAAATTGACAACCTTCGTTGTCCCGTGACCTTGTACGTATTCGATTGAAGAACTTAAATATCATTGAGTGTTTAATATAATGCCGTCTCACAAATGCCACTCAGCCATCAACAAAGAAAATTTTGTGCGTATCATAAACATAAAAACACATTGTTTGTATCTGTCTCTAGAAAATACAATAATATGACGAATAGTTCTCGAAAATTGACTTTATAGACCAAAAACAATAAAATTGACTTTATTGACTTTTATAACCTTCTCAATAGACCAGATAGACCATTATTACACCGGTTTTAGACATTTCTGGTCACCGGAACTCATAATAAAAAAATTGACTTTATTGACTTCTGGGGGCCCTAGTTATGACTTTTTAGTTCAACACATTACATAATACTCCGGCATAAAAGATAAGATTATCTGCATTGTTTATGCTTACCAGGGAAGCTTTCCATCTATCAAGAAAATCTGCAAACTTTGAAATAATTTCCAATTTTTCATCATAAATGCTATGTATTGTATGTTTAGTAGAATCTCTCTTCACAATGCCAACGAAAGGCGTCCGCACATTCATAATATTCCAAATTACTCTAATCAAATGTAGAAAATCACCAGTTTCATGCTTTCCAAAGTATTTCATGCCATTGATTGTTGACTCGTGGAACAGACCAGCTGCTAACTTGACGGAGGCTTTCTCGATTGTCTGGTGATTAAGTATTTGTGGATTTAACTTGTGCGCCATCTCCAACGGCTTATTCAACTCGGATTTATACATTTCTTCCACATCATAAAAATCTGCACGAGTCACAGAGTTCAAATAAGGTGGAAATTCGGGACAAATGAATACTTTCTTGGACTGAAAATTATTATATATATTTTTGATATTATGAGTTGGGTCGAAGAAGAGAAAAATGGGCTTCCTATTCCATTTGTTAACAATGTGTTTTCCATGTCAAAATCTTCTGTTTGATGTTGCATTATCAGCGAGTAAAGCCAACACAGTAAATCCAATCTTATGCAGAAAATCCATGATTGATTCGAAACATTTGTTGACTGTTGAGAGCGTCTGCTGTCAGGCCTTCCATGGGGTAAATTCCTACAAAATTTACGATTCGCAATTTTATGCGTCATCATTATAGTGATATAACTACGACATCTGTACTACCACAGAAAATGTAGCACGAGGCGAAGCCGAGTGCTACATCTTTCTATGGTAGTACAGATGGAGTAGTTATATCACTATTATCAAACGATCAAGAAATGTCAATGAACTCTATGGACCAGTGACGATATAGACAATCTGCTAAGAACACAAACGTGGTTGGCTTTCCATGGCATCCAAAGTCCTAGTAGATAGCCTATCCAATATTGATGTCATGCATTTCCATAGAAATTAACAATACCATAGAAAGTACTATTATCTACTTCTATGTGCATTTCCTTCATTTGAATTTCAAGTGAACCGATATTTAACTGGCATTTGCATGAGGTGTAGCCTTATTATCTATACCCAAGATATCATCTAAGCTTACTTGCAATTTGGGTGCATTGTAGGGTAAAAAAATGTAGCACGGTAGCCCATTGGATTACATGTATTTTGATTCATAGAAATTCCGTTCTACATTAGAAAATGTAGAACGCATAGTTCAACATAGTGGAGATAGGAAGGGAGTTTGATAATATGTTTTACGCACACTGCAACTTTTAATTTGTCAAGAATGCATTTATCATAATCAAAACTCATAAAGTATCCGAAATTTCAAATCTACATTTAAATGCATCTCGTAAATGAATTTATCAGATAACACACAGTCATGACGTTGCTCCTCATACTATAAATGCAGATTGCAAACGGCTGTTGGATATGCGCACTACTGAATAAATGCATGCAAGTATTATAGTCGTTTGAAAAGACTGTAATATTCAAAGTCCGAAAACTTCTCTATCATCCCTGTATGTTAACTTTTGGTACCAACTGCACCTTTTCCATGTCTATTTCAGATCTTTCCAAATGAATTTCAGTCATTAGATGGATTTTAGATATCTGTCACAAGCTCAACTTGGAAAAGATATTTAATCCAACTGAAGATCTCCAATTCATCTGGATCATATCTGAAATTCATTTGGGCAGATCTGAACCATCTGAACTAGAAATGGAGGATGTGTATCCTCAACGAAGATATCGGACAATGCGCCTGAAGTTTGAAGCTATCATAGATATTCTTTTACTCATCACACATATCTTTAGTTTCCAAATATCTCACGAGTTTACAATCTCTATATCTTCCAATACGGTCGCTCATGAATGCTGCGTGGACTGTGCTTATACTTCATCACATGTTCATCAACACATGAAGAATTTGCATCACTATGATCAACGCTGCTTAATAGCAAACAATTAGCAAACTCCAAAATAAAGTACATTACTTTTGCTCCACATCCTTCACATTGCATGAAATTATACCCCTATTGTAAAGCAAGATTCAGGTTATCCCAAACGCTGTCTGTGCCATAATTAGAAATGCCAACAATTTAGTACAAGCCACTGGTGACAAAGGAATGTTCAAAAATCCGCGGACGGAAATCGTATTGCTACGATCGCTTTAATCGAAATAATGATGAAATCAAAAGTTTTAGACCCAATTTATTGGTACGCAGCTGCCTCGGCAGAGTAAGCGCTGAAATTATAGGCCTATCAAAAAATCAAAACTTTCAAAATTTTCCATAATTTTCCGGAAAATTTTCATCACTACCTGCAACATCTTGGTACTTTGATGATAAAGATTTCACCATAAATACAAGTGCAGTTTGTGCAACATCGCTCATGCTCAACCAATCCGCAAATCCTACTACCACTGTATTCAGCTCTTTTTCCAAGGTAAATTTCATCCATAATCAGAGACATTGGTTTCAAAAAGACCTAGCTTAGATATTCGCATCATCAAGTATTCTGCATTATCCAATCCAGTGTACGTCTGAATCAGTTCGTCTTGTAATCTTCGTAGAGTCAAAATCGACGGAAGACATAAAACTCTCTGATCAAGTAGGAGTTGGTATGCCGATGAACTTGATGCGTACAAGATATAAGACATCACAGTCAATTCAGGTGAGTAGCGTCTTCCAAATTTCGAGTGACACGATAATTCCAACTGCTCTTTCAGAAAGGCGATTCGCATGTTTTCTGCATCATCTTCTATTCCACTATCTAGGTGTGAATTCAAGCATTCAATTGGTGCACCTGTATGATCCATTATAGAGGATTGATCATCCAGAGATTTTACAAATGCCATCAGATTGAGAACTTGGGAGATCATTGAAATTTTTGATTGTTTCTGCATAATGTGATAATACCAACTATGTGGAATTGATTTTTCTTGGTGATTGACAAGAACATTCATACATTTGTCAGCTGTCAATGATGCGATAACAGTGAAGGGAAGGGTTTTACTCATGATCGTCATGTTTATCGTTTTCAAATATGACAAACCCAGATGCAGTGGTTTCTTTGTAGATGTTTGACAATCAATCATCATAACAAGATATTTTATCACTCCCTATGAAATCCTCCGACCGTGTTTCCATCGCCAAGACGTCACGCTCATGACGCTTAGAAGAAGTGGCCATACCGGATCGTGGCTTTGGAACTTCTGTTGGCAGATTGGGGGATTTTGATGGCATTGCTCCTTCTTTTAGACAGCGATTCTTCAATGTTCCTGATATCCTTTGCTTTCGATAATTATTAGTGTCCTTCGTGGTAGTGCTGAAGTCAGATTCACTGAAGTGATAGGAACACAAGACGGAGTGTTTTGCTAGACCATTCACACGTTTCGACCACAAATTCAAAAGTTCTTTATTCTCGTTGCGCTTAGCATGACAACCAACAGCGAAACATTTGTTAGGCATCTTTGCGCTGGAATGATCGTACAGGATGCTAGTAGTGGAGTACAGTAATTGTAGTTGGCCTGAACATGTGTAGAATGATTTCAAATTTTGCTAACCTATCTTTCCAGATAGATGTAGAAGTCAATGGATTTAAATGGTCCTCACCCTACGCCTCGTGCATTTAAGATACCTAATTCGTGGAATGCTTTAAAGAAGCAATCATGCACTAATTGCGTAAACTCAATGAAAATAAATAATACCTACTGACGAAGCCATGATCAGAGGGATGAAGATAGAAAAATGAGACAGTGAGCCTAAATATGAACATGGTGTTAGTGTTCATCAGGTTGAAAATTTGGCGCAAAGAACAGCTCGAGACTCAGTCGATGCCCTTTGTCAAAGATCTCAACTGGGCTTGGAATAGGAGCATCAGAAATTGATCATTAAGGAACCAGGTGTTTTGGATAATTATTCTTTGATATTTGTACTTGTAGTTTCTATTATAGGCTATTATATAATATATATATTATAGGTTATTACTATAGGTTTTAATAACACTTTTTTCGCTGGTAAAACGTACAATGGTTATCACTGTTTTATTTTGGAAATGTTGAAGTCTGCAATTAAGTTTGTTATTTCGGAAGTCTTCGTTGTTTTTGGTGGCTTGGCATTCAAGCAGGTTAGGGGCATTCCTATGGGGGGAAATTGCAGCCCTATGTTAGCTGATTTGTTTTTGTGCCACTGTGAATTCGTTTTTATGAAATCGTTAATGTCGAACAAGAAATTCGGATTAGCTAGATTGATCTCTTGCACCACACGTTACATCGATGATATATGTCTTTTCAATTACATATAAACATTATGACACTTTGTTGAGTAAGATTTATCCCGCGGATTTGAAGGCTGAGAGAAATGGGACGGATAACACCTCAGTAGAATATCTCGATGTCAAGATTAATATTTGTGGTGATGGTTTACATACATCAGTTTTTCATAAGGTTGAGCAATTTTGTTTTGATGTTATTGTTTTCACTTTTCCCGACAGTCTTCTTCCTCTTCATATGGGTGCGAATGTCTTTGCCAGTCAAGTTCTTCGTTACCTTAGGATATGTTCTCATCTGCCGTATGCCATTGTTAAAGTTAAAAGCACGTTTAAAGCTTTTGTGAAACGCGGATATGAAGCCTGCAAGTTAATCAAATGTATGGAGAGACTGTTGAAAAAACATTTTTTTAGTTTTGTTTAAATTTGCTTTGCAGTCAGCCAGAGAATTTTGTATTTTGTGTGGCTTCATTTAAGAGTGTTATCATTGTTAAGTCATGTGTGGGGTCCGCCAGCTAGGGTTTGAGCGTACAAAATGTTAAAGGACCCGAAACGCGACCTAGCTGGTCATTTTGCTGATGAACCGCTTCTATGTTTATTCTTTTCTTGTATGTCTTGTATAAAGATTGTAAATATGTTTTATTGTTCGGTACGCCATCTAAGTAATATTTCTTTCTTTTATATTACCCGATGACCGGCGTGAACGCTTTCAACAGCCCTTTTCAGGGCTACACTTTTAAGTATTTATTGAGTTTCTATTGTATATTATTGTTCATTCGAGGTGCACTAACCTGACTTTTCCCATAATTATTATCTTTCTCGTTCTACTAAATTTCTTTGATACTGGTCTTAATGTATCTTACGCGATGCTTTCGATGGGTATTAGATAAATTGGTGAATAATAGTGAAAACTAGAGTAATACCTTGGCCACGTTCTTCTCTCCATAGCTGTGCAAGGAATCTTATTCGAATATTATAAGATTATTTATAAGATATTGATGATTGTTCAGTACAAGCATGCAAGTTCACTACAGAAATAGATCAAAGTGTGATTTTCACACCTGTGGGTGAAATCATATCCAGCAGCAGTCGTGCGTCCTGTTCATTTACGAGCACCTTTGCTGGAGATCTTGTACCATGAACAGAGAAGATTTCGCTATTGAGTGTCGTATGTGGCGTTATAGCTGTCAGATGCTCTTGCAACAGTGGAGATTCCAACTGTGGATGGAGATATATAGATGAGAGACTGTTGGAGCATCGGAGGTCCATGATGAATCTTGATGGATCATCGGAGATATAGTGAACCACGTTTTGACTACCAGCCACAATATGAATTTTAATTCAGCCAAAATTGTAGACAGTGCACAGAATTACAGAAAGAGGATAATAAAGGAAGCCTTATGGTCGTGTAAAGAGAGCGGTAATAAAGTAAATGTCTCAGTTGAACAGTCGTGGGGTTCAGTTCTTCCTGACTTGTGATTTTTTTCTTATTTTCTATGTTTTTATGTTGTGTGAGATATTTTGCTTTTGATGCTTTCTACTTGCTATTAATTTTATAGTAGTAGGTTTTAGCACTTTATAATTATTTGCAGTTATTAAATCGTTGTTGTTGCTTTTTCATCGATAGAATAATTGATTTTGATGCTTCGTTATAATTTGTGATTTGTGTTAATCTTGTCCACCAGTATCTGTGCATTCATTCTGCTTTTCATTCAGTTTTTGGCGAAAATGAAATTCTGCATGTTTTATCTGATTAAACGAAGCGTATTAAGCCCAGAGTCATAATTTTTGGCATGGAATGTCTTCAAGTCATTTCCTGTGATGTACATGTGCTTTTATCATGCATCTAATCGGCGATGTATGTGAGAATATTGTTGAATGTGGATAGAGATGCTCAAAATGTCTGTGTTCGCCGACATTAAGAAGCTCGCCAAATCTAAATGTGTTTAGCTTTATAGACAGGAGTGCATGAAAATGAAAGAAAATGACCTGAAGATACTCCATGCCAAAAATTGTGACTCTGGGCTTCATACGTTTCGTTTAATCAGAGAAAACATAGAAAATTTCATTTTAACCAAAAACTGTAATCTGCGTCCCATTGGATTTACATGTGTTTTTCTTTGATCCTGTCTGACAAGAAGAGGAACTCACTAGAACTCGGCAGACGTGCCGATTCGTAGTGGACATAGGGTGCACATCATTTAGTGAAAGTCTCACTTTCGGCCTCGTTCCCTGCAGAAACTCGTTCTGGCTGGCGGACTATCAGGTGTACATCATTCTGTGAAAGTCTCATTGTCGGCCTCGTTCCCTGCACAAACCCGTGCTGGCTGGCGGACTATGAGGTGTACATCATTCTGTGAAAGTCTCATTGTCGGCCTCGTTCCCTGCACAAACCCGTGCTGGCTGGCGGACTATGAGGTGTACATCATTCTGTGAAAGTCTCATTGTCGGCCTCGTTCCCTGCAGAAACTCGTTCTGGCTGCTGCCGGACTATGAGGTGTACATCATTCTGTGAAAGTCTCATTTTCGGTCTCATTCCCTGCACAAACTCGTGCTGGCTGCCGGACTATCAGGTGTACATCATTCTGTGAAAGTCTCATTGTCGGCCTCGTTCCCTGCAGAAACTCGTGCTGGCTGCCGGACTATGAGGTGTACATCATTCTGTGAAAGTCTCATTGTCGGCCTCGTTCCCTGCACACACTCGTGCTGGCTGCCGGACTAGGAGGTGTACATCATTCTGTGAAAGTCTCATTGTCGGCCTCGTTCCCTGCAGAAACTCGTGCTGGCTGCCGCACTATGAGGTGTACATCATTCTGTGAAAGTCTCTTTTTCGGCCTCGTTCCCTGCACAAACTCGTGTTGGCTGCCGGACTATGAGGTGTACATCATTCTGTGAAAGTCTCATTGTCGGCCTCGTTCCCTGCAGAAACTCGTGCTGGCTGCATGCCGGACTATGAGGTGTACATCATTCTGTGAAAGTCTCTTTTTCGGTCTCGTTCCCTGCACAAACTCGTGCTGGCTGCCGGACTATGAGGTGTACATCATTCTGTGAAAGTCTCATTGTCGGCCTCGTTCCCTGCACAAACTCGTGCTGGCTGCCGGACTATGAGGTGCACATCATTCTGTGAAAGTCTCTTTTTCGGTCTCATTCCCTGCACAAACTCGTGCTGGCTGGCGGACTATGAGGTGTACATCATTCTGTGAAAGTCTCATTTTCGGTCTCGTTCCCTGCAGAAACTCGTGCTGGCTGCCGGACTATGAGGTGTACATCATTCTGTGAAAGTCTCATTGTCGGCCTCGTTCCCTGCAGAAACTCGTGCTGGCTGGCGGACTGTGAGGTGTACATCATTCTGTGAAAGTCTCATTTTCGGTCTCGTTCCCTGCAGAAACTCGTGCTGGCTGCATGCCGGACTATGAGGTGTACATCATTCTGTGAAAGTCTCTTTTTCGGTCTCGTTCCCTGCAGAAACTCGTGCTGGCTGCCGGACTATGAGGTGCACATCATTCTGTGAAAGTCTCATTGTCGGCCTCGTTCCCTGCAGAAACACGTGCTGGCTGCCGGACTATGAGGTGTACATCATTCTGTGAAAGTCTCATTGTTGGCCTCGTTCCCTGCACAAACTCGTGCTGGCTGCCGGACTATGAGGTGTACATCATTCTGTGAAAGTCTCATTGTCGGCCTCGTTCCCTGCAGAAACTCGTGCTGGCTGCCGGACTATGAGGTGTACATCATTCTGTGAAAGTCTCATTTTCGATCTCGTTCCCTGCAGAAACTCGTGCTGGCTGCCGGACTGTGAGGTGTACATCATTCTGTGAAAGTCTCATTTTCGGCCTCGTTCCCTGCAGAAACTCGTTCTGGCTGCTGCCGGACTATGAGGTGTACATCATTCTGTGAAAGTCTCATTGTCGGCCTCGTTCCCTGCAGAAACTCGTGCTGGCTGCCGGACTATGAGGTGTACATCATTCTGTGAAAGTCTCATTGTCGGCCTCGTTCCCTGCACAAACTCGTGCTGGCTGGCGGACTATGAGGTGTACATCATTCTGTGAAAGTCTCATTTTCGACCTCGTTCCCTGCAGAAACTCGTTCTGGCTGCTGCCGGACTATGAGGTGTACATCATTCTGTGAAAGTCTCATTGTCGGCCTCGTTCCCTGCACAAAACTCGCTCTGACTGCCGGACTATGAGGTGTACATCATTCTGTGAAAGTCTCATTGTCGGCCACGTTCCCTGCACAAACTCGTGCTGGCTGCCGGACTATGAGGTGTACATCATTCTGGTAAAGTCTCATTGTCGGCCTCGTTCCCTGCAGAAACTCGTGCTGGCTGCCGGACTATGAGGTGCACATCATTCTGTGAAAGTCTCTTTTTCGGTCTCGTTCCCTGCAGAAACTCGTGCTGGCTGCCGGACTATGAGGTGCACATCATTCTGTGAAAGTCTCATTGTCGGCCTCGTTCCCTGCAGAAACTCGTGCTGGCTGCCGGACTATGAGGTGTACATCATTCTGTGAAAGTCTCATTGTCGGCCTCGTTCCCTGCAGAAACTCGTGCTGGCTGGCGGACTGTGAGGTGTACATCATTCTGTGAAAGTCTCATTTTCGGTCTCGTTCCCTGCACAAACCCGTGCTGGCTGGCGGACTATGAGGTGTACATCATTCTGTGAAAGTCTCATTGTCGGCCTCGTTCCCTGCAGAAACTCGTTCTGGCTGCTGCCGGACTATGAGGTGTACATCATTCTGTGAAAGTCTCATTTTCGGCCTCGTTCCCTGCACAAACTCGTGCTGGCTGCCGGACTATGAGGTGTACATCATTCTGTGAAAGTCTCATTGTCGGTCTCATTCCCTGCAGAAACTCGTGCTGACTGCCGGACTATCAGGTGTACATCATTCTGTGAAAGTCTCTTTTTCGGCCTCGTTCCCTGCACAAACTCGTGTTGGCTGCCGGACTATGAGGTGTACATCATTCTGTGAAAGTCTCATTTTCGGCCTCGTTCCCTGCAGAAACTCGTGCTGGCTGCATGCCGGACTATGAGGTGTACATCATTCTGTGAAAGTCTCTTTTTCGGTCTCGTTCCCTGCACAAACTCGTGCTGGCTGCCGGACTATGAGGTGTACATCATTCTGTGAAAGTCTCATTGTCGGCCTCGTTCCCTGCAGAAACTCGTGCTGGCTGCCGGACTATGAGGTGCACATCATTCTGTGAAAGTCTCTTTTTCGGTCTCATTCCCTGCACAAACTCGTGCTGGCTGGCGGACTATGAGGTGTACATCATTCTGTGAAAGTCTCATTTTCGGTCTCGTTCCCTGCAGAAACTCGTGCTGGCTGCCGGACTATGAGGTGTACATCATTCTGTGAAAGTCTCATTGTCGGCCTCGTTCCCTGCAGAAACTCGTGCTGGCTGGCGGACTGTGAGGTGTACATCATTCTGTGAAAGTCTCATTTTCGGTCTCGTTCCCTGCAGAAACTCGTGCTGGCTGCATGCCGGACTATGAGGTGTACATCATTCTGTGAAAGTCTCTTTTTCGGTCTCGTTCCCTGCAGAAACTCGTGCTGGCTGCCGGACTATGAGGTGCACATCATTCTGTGAAAGTCTCATTGTCGGCCTCGTTCCCTGCAGAAACACGTGCTGGCTGCCGGACTATGAGGTGTACATCATTCTGTGAAAGTCTCATTGTCGGCCTCGTTCCCTGCAGAAACTCGTGCTGGCTGCATGCCGGACTATGAGGTGTACATCATTCTGTGAAAGTCTCTTTTTCGGTCTCGTTCCCTGCAGAAACTCGTGCTGGCTGCCGGACTATGAGGTGCACATCATTCTGTGAAAGTCTCATTGTCGGCCTCGTTCCCTGCAGAAACACGTGCTGGCTGCCGGACTATGAGGTGTACATCATTCTGTGAAAGTCTCATTGTTGGCCTCGTTCCCTGCACAAACTCGTGCTGGCTGCCGGACTATGAGGTGTACATCATTCTGTGAAAGTCTCATTGTCGGCCTCGTTCCCTGCAGAAACTCGTGCTGGCTGCCGGACTATGAGGTGTACATCATTCTGTGAAAGTCTCATTTTCGATCTCGTTCCCTGCAGAAACTCGTGCTGGCTGCCGGACTGTGAGGTGTACATCATTCTGTGAAAGTCTCATTTTCGGCCTCGTTCCCTGCAGAAACTCGTTCTGGCTGCTGCCGGACTATGAGGTGTACATCATTCTGTGAAAGTCTCATTGTCGGCCTAGTTCCATGCAGAAACTCGTGCTGGCTGCCGGACTATGAGGTGTACATCATTCTGTGAAAGTCTCATTGTCGGCCTCGTTCCCTGCACAAACTCGTGCTGGCTGGCGGACTATGAGGTGTACATCATTCTGTGAAAGTCTCATTTTCGACCTCGTTCCCTGCAGAAACTCGTTCTGGCTGCTGCCGGACTATGAGGTGTACATCATTCTGTGAAAGTCTCATTGTCGGCCTCGTTCCCTGCACAAAACTCGCTCTGACTGCCGGACTATGAGGTGTACATCATTCTGTGAAAGTCTCATTGTCGGCCACGTTCCCTGCACAAACTCGTGCTGGCTGCCGGACTATGAGGTGTACATCATTCTGGTAAAGTCTCATTGTCGGCCTCGTTCCCTGCAGAAACTCGTGCTGGCTGCCGGACTATGAGGTGCACATCATTCTGTGAAAGTCTCTTTTTCGGTCTCGTTCCCTGCAGAAACTCGTGCTGGCTGCCGGACTATGAGGTGTACATCATTCTGTGAAAGTCTCATTGTCGGCCTCGTTCCCTGCAGAAACTCGTGCTGGCTGCCGGACTATGAGGTGTACATCATTCTGTGAAAGTCTCATTGTCGGCCTCGTTCCCTGCAGAAACTCGTGCTGGCTGGCGGACTGTGAGGTGTACATCATTCTGTGAAAGTCTCATTTTCGGTCTCGTTCACTGCACAAACTCGTGCTGGCTGCCGGACTATGAGGTGTACATCATTCTGTGAAAGTCTCATTGTCGGCCTCGTTCACTGCACAAACTCGTGCTGGCTGCCGGACTATGAGGTGTACAATCATTCTAAATGTGATGCCTTTAATGCATTTTTTGATAAAAATGGAGGAATAAATCAAGCATTGATGCAAATTGCTGATCACTTTTATCGAACTCAGAATTTCACAAAATCGCCCGCCGTGAAGGAATTTATTGATGATGATTGGCATATGAATGTAGAAATTGTCAAAGTTATTCAATTGTTGACTAAAGCACCGACAAACAAATTTTCTGGGGACCCAAAGATGCCGTCTATATTGTACAAACATTTGCTCAAGTGATTGCTCTGCCCTTAACTGACATTTTTCAATCTGTTATTGATAATGGACTTATCCGACTGCATGGAAGAATCTTACAATAACACCGATTCCTAAAAGCAAAAAAAATGGACGTCGCTAATCTGAGACCAATCTCACAATCCCTTTTACCCTCAAAGATCTTTGAAAAGTTGCTACTTACCGAGACTAAGACACACTTTACTCGCCTTTTTGGTGCCAACCAGCATGGATTTCGTGAAAAAATGCTCCACAACAACAGCTCTCACATCAATAATGAACCAACTGTACATGCATTATGATGATGCAAAATGTAATGGCTCCGTACTGCTCACATTCGACCTTCATAAAGCCTTCGACATGCTAGATCACAATCTCATCATCAAAAATTGTATAGTTCTGGCTTCCCCATCGGTTTACTATTGATTGTTAAAAGATTTTTTATACAATCGTCAAGCCTGTGTAAAATTGAGAGACAATTATTCAAGGTACTTTCCTATAATTTCTGGGGTTCCACAATGAACAGTTTTGGCATCCCGTATTCTTCGCCGCATTTTTCGGGGACTTCTTGCCTCTTCTGCCATCTACTGTTCAAACTAAATACGCAGACGACTTGAGTCTTATTATTCCAATATACACTAATGACTCTAAAGAAATATCACAAACCATCAACAGTGAAATTTCATGGGTGACTGATTGGTGCGTGATAAATGGCCTCACAATCAATCTGTCTAAATCGAAGGCAGTGCTGAATCTGAAAAGGCAAGCAGACATGTCGGCAGATGAGATAAATGTTGAGATTGTGGATTCATTAACATTACTTGGGTTGACGATTCAAAATGATCTAACATGGAATCTACATATAGAGAAACTTTCAAAGTTAGCCAACCAAAGATTTTATGCTCTACGCAAATTATGGCCCCACCTATCAAGCGAAGAATTACATCAACTGTATAACTGTTACATTCGATCAGTCTTAGAATATGCTTGCCCAGTTTTCGTCGGATTGAATAAAAAGTTATCCACCATTCTTGTGAAAATAGACAAACGTGCTCACAGAATTATATATAGAAATGAAGAAAGAAAATGTCAATGTCGTACAGAAGAAATAACATTCAGAAGATACGAGAACAGCAAAAAACTGTTTAAATTTGCGGAAGAAGACAGCTCACACATTTTACATGACATTTTGCCTTTACGTCACAGCCACTCCGGTACTTTGTCAATCCCATATTGTAGAAGTGAAAAAGCCCGTAATTCATTTGTACCATTTACGTCTTTATTGTTAAATAACATAATCAGATTAACTGTTTGACATTATTGTTGTATTATCAGATTTGTGTAAACTTGAACTTGTATGTTTATATTTCTTTATGATTCTTATTTCAATCAATAAACGCTAACTTGACTTAACTTGACTTTACATCATTCTGTGAAAGTCTCATTGTCGGCCTCGTTCCCTGCAGAAACTCGTGCTGGCTGCATGCCGGACTATGAGGTGTACATCATTCTGTGAAAGTCTCATTTTCAGCCTCGTTCCCTGCACAAACTCGTGCTGGCTGCCGGACTATGAGGTGTACATCATTCTGTGAAAGTCTCATTGTCGGCCTCGTTCCCTGCAGAAACTCGTGCTGGCTGCATGCCGGACTATGAGGTGTACATCATTCTGTGAAAGTCTCTTTTTCGGTCTCGTTCCCTGCACAAACTCGTGCTGGCTGCCGGACTATGAGGTGTACATCATTCTGTGAAAGTCTCACTTTCGGCCTCGTTCCCTGCAGGAAACTCGTGCTGGCTGGCGGACTATGAGGTGTACATCATTCTGTGAAAGTCTCATTGTCGGCCTCGTTCCCTGCAGAAACACGTGCTGGCTGCCGGACTATGAGGTGTACATCATTCTGTGAAAGTCTCATTGTCGGCCTCGTTCCCTGCACAAACTCGTGCTGGCTGCCGGACTATGAGGTGTACATCATTCTGTGAAAGTCTCATTGTCGGCCTCGTTCCCTGCAGAAACTCGTGCTGGCTGCCGGACTATGAGGTGTACATCATTCTGTGAAAGTCTCATTGTCGGCCTCGTTCCCTGCAGAAACTCGTGCTGGCTGGCGGACTGTGAGGTGTACATCATTCTGTGAAAGTCTCATTTTCGGTCTCGTTCACTGCAGAAACTCGTGCTGGCTGCATGCCGGACTATGAGGTGTACATCATTCTGTGAAAGTCTCATTTTCGGTCTCGTTCCCTGCAGAAACTCGTGCTGGCTGCCGGACTATGAGGTGCACATCATTCTGTGAAAGTCTCATTGTCGGCCTCGTTCCCTGCAGAAACACGTGCTGGCTGCCGGACTATGAGGTGTACATCATTCTGTGAAAGTCTCATTGTTGGCCTCGTTCCCTGCACAAACTCGTGCTGGCTGCCGGACTATGAGGTGTACATCATTCTGTGAAAGTCTCATTGTCGGCCTCGTTCCCTGCAGAAACTCGTGCTGGCTGCCGGACTATGAGGTGTACATCATTCTGTGAAAGTCTCATTTTCGATCTCGTTCCCTGCAGAAACTCGTGCTGGCTGCCGGACTGTGAGGTGTACATCATTCTGTGAAAGTCTCATTTTCGGCCTCGTTCCCTGCAGAAACTCGTTCTGGCTGCTGCCGGACTATGAGGTGTACATCATTCTGTGAAAGTCTCATTGTCGGCCTCGTTCCCTGCAGAAACTCGTGCTGGCTGCCGGACTATGAGGTGTACATCATTCTGTGAAAGTCTCATTGTCGGCCTCGTTCCCTGCACAAACTCGTGCTGGCTGGCGGACTATGAGGTGTACATCATTCTGTGAAAGTCTCATTTTCGACCTCGTTCCCTGCACAAAACTCGCTCTGACTGCCGGACTATGAGGTGTACATCATTCTGTGAAAGTCTCATTGTCGGCCACGTTCCCTGCACAAACTCGTGCTGGCTGCCGGACTATGAGGTGTACATCATTCTGTGAAAGTCTCATTGTCGGCCTCGTTCCCTGCAGAAACTCGTGCTGGCTGCCGGACTATGAGGTGCACATCATTCTGTGAAAGTCTCATTTTCGGTCTCGTTCCCTGCAGAAACTCGTGCTGGCTGCCGGACTATGAGGTGCACATCATTCTGTGAAAGTCTCATTGTCGGCCTCGTTCCCTGCAGAAACTCGTTCTGGCTGCTGCCGGACTATGAGGTGTACATCATTCTGTGAAAGTCTCATTGTCGGCCTCGTTCCCTGCAGAAACTCGTGCTGGCTGGCGGACTGTGAGGTGTACATCATTCTGTGAAAGTCTCATTTTCGGTCTCGTTCACTGCAGAAACTCGTGCTGGCTGCATGCCGGACTATGAGGTGTACATCATTCTGTGAAAGTCGCTTTTTCGGTCTCGTTCCCTGCACAAACTCGTGCTGGCTGCCGGACTATGAGGTGTACATCATTCTGTGAAAGTCTCTTTTTCGGTCTCGTTCCCTGCAGAAACTCGTGCTGGCTGCCGGACTATGAGGTGTACATCATTCTGTGAAAGTCTCACTTTCGGCCTCGTTCCCTGCAGGAAACTCGTGCTGGCTGGCGGACTATGAGGTGTACATCATTCTGTGAAAGTCTCATTGTCGGCCTCGTTCCCTGCAGAAACACGTGCTGGCTGCCGGACTATGAGGTGTACATCATTCTGTGAAAGTCTCATTGTCGGCCTCGTTCCCTGCAGAAACTCGTGCTGGCTGCCGGACTATGAGGTGTACATCATTCTGTGAAAGTCTCATTGTCGGCCTCGTTCCCTGCAGAAACTCGTGCTGGCTGCCGGACTATGAGGTGTACATCATTCTGAGAAAGTCTCATTTTCGATCTCGTTCCCTGCAGAAACTCGTGCTGGCTGCCGGACTGTGAGGTGTACATCATTCTGTGAAAGTCTCATTTTCGGCCTCGTTCCCTGCAGAAACTCGTTCTGGCTGCTGCCGGACTATGAGGTGTACATCATTCTGTGAAAGTCTCATTGTCGGCCTCGTTCCCTGCAGAAACTCGTGCTGGCTGCCGGACTATGAGGTGTACATCATTCTGTGAAAGTCTCATTGTCGGCCTCGTTCCCTGCAGAAACTCGTGCTGGCTGGCGGACTATGAGGTGTACATCATTCTGTGAAAGTCTCATTTTCGACCTCGTTCCCTGCAGAAACTCGTTCTGGCTGCTGCCGGACTGTGAGGTGTACATCATTCTGTGAAAGTCTCATTGTCGGCCTCGTTCCCTGCAGAAACACGTGCTGGCTGCCGGACTATGAGGTGTACATCATTCTGTGAAAGTCTCATTTTCGATCTCGTTCCCTGCAGAAACTCGTGCTGGCTGCCGGACTGTGAGGTGTACATCATTCTGTGAAAGTCTCATTTTTCGGACTCGTTCCCTGCAGAAACTCGTTCTGGCTGCTGCCGGACTATGAGGTGTACATCATTCTGTGAAAGTCTCATTGTCGGCCTCGTTCCCTGCAGAAACTCGTGCTGGCTGCCGGACTATGAGGTGTACACCATTCTGTGAAAGTCTCATTGTCGGCCTCGTTCCCTGCACAAACTCGTGCTGGCTGGCGGACTATGAGGTGTACATCATTCTGTGAAAGTCTCATTTTCGACCTCGTTCCCTGCACAAAACTCGCTCTGACTGCCGGACTATGAGGTGTACATCATTCTGTGAAAGTCTCATTGTCGGCCTCGTTCCCTGCACAAACTCGTGCTGGCTGCCGGACTATGAGGTGTACATCATTCTGTGAAAGTCTCATTGTCGGCCTCGTTCCCTGCAGAAACTCGTGCTGGCTGCCGGACTATGAGGTGCACATCATTCTGTGAAAGTCTCATTTTCGGCCTCGTTCCCTGCAGAAACTCGTGCTGGCTGCCGGACTATGAGGTGCACATCATTCTGTGAAAGTCTCATTGTCGGCCTCGTTCCCTGCAGAAACTCGTTCTGGCTGCTGCCGGACTATGAGGTGTACATCATTCTGTGAAAGTCTCATTGTCGGCCTCGTTCCCTGCAGAAACTCGTGCTGGCTGGCGGACTGTGAGGTGTACATCATTCTGTGAAAGTCTCATTTTCGGTCTCGTTCACTGCAGAAACTCGTGCTGGCTGCATGCCGGACTATGAGGTGTACATCATTCTGTGAAAGTCGCTTTTTCGGTCTCGTTCCCTGCACAAACTCGTGCTGGCTGCCGGACTATGAGGTGTACATCATTCTGTGAAAGTCTCTTTTTCGGTCTCGTTCCCTGCAGAAACTCGTGCTGGCTGCCGGACTATGAGGTTGTACATCATTCTGTGAAAGTCTCACTTTCGGCCTCGTTCCCTGCAGGAAACTCGTGCTGGCTGGCGGACTAGAGGTGTACATCATTCTGTGAAAGTCTCATTGTCGGCCTCGTTCCCTGCAGAAACACGTGCTGGCTGCCGGACTATGAGGTGTACATCATTCTGTGAAAGTCTCATTGTCGGCCTCGTTCCCTGCAGAAACTCGTGCTGGCTGCCGGACTATGAGGTGTACATCATTCTGTGAAAGTCTCATTGTCGGCCTCGTTCCCTGCAGAAACTCGTGCTGGCTGCCGGACTATGAGGTGTACATCATTCTGAGAAAGTCTCATTTTCGATCTCGTTCCCTGCAGAAACTCGTGCTGGCTGCCGGACTGTGAGGTGTACATCATTCTGTGAAAGTCTCATTTTCGGCCTCGTTCCCTGCAGAAACTCGTTCTGGCTGCTGCCGGACTATGAGGTGTACATCATTCTGTGAAAGTCTCATTGTCGGCCTCGTTCCCTGCAGAAACTCGTGCTGGCTGCCGGACTATGAGGTGTACATCATTCTGTGAAAGTCTCATTGTCGGCCACGTTCCCTGCACAAACTCGTGCTGGCTGGCGGACTATGAGGTGTACATCATTCTGTGAAAGTCTCATTTTCGACCTCGTTCCCTGCAGAAACTCGTTCTGGCTGCTGCCGGACTGTGTGGTGTACATCATTCTGTGAAAGTCTCATTGTCGGCCTCGTTCCCTGCACAAACTCGTGCTGGCTGCCGGACTATGAGGTGTACATCATTCTGTGAAAGTCTCATTGTCGGCCACGTTCCCTGCTCAAAACTCGTGCGTGCTGCCGGACTATGAGGTGTACATCATTCTGTGAAAGTCTCATTGTCGGCCTCGTTCCCTGCAGAAACTCGTGCTGGCTGCCGGACTATGAGGTGCACATCATTCTGTGACAGTCTCATTTTCGGCCTTGTTCCCTGCAGAAACTCGTGCTGGCTGCCGGACTATGAGGTGTACATCATTCTGTGAAAGTCTCATTGTCGGCCTCGTTCCCTGCAGAAACTCGTTCTGGCTGCTGCCGGACTATGAGGTGTACATCATTCTGTGAAAGTCTCATTGTCGGCCTCGTTCACTGCAGAAACTCGTGCTGGCTGCCGGACTATCAGGTGTACATCATTCTGTGAAAGTCTCATTGTCGGCCTCGTTCCCTGCAGAAACTCGTGCTGGCTGCCGGACTATGAGGTGTACATCATTCTGTGAAAGTCTCATTGTCGGCCTCGTTCCCTGCAGATACTCGTCCCGGCTGCTGCCGGACTATGAGGTGTACATCATTCTGTGAAAGTCTCATTGTCGGCCACGTTCCCTGCACAAACTCGTGCTGGCTGGCGGACTATGAGGTGTACATCATTCTGTGAAAGTCTCATTGTCGGCCACGTTCCCTGCACAAACTCGTGCTGGCTGCAGGACTATCAGGTGTACATCATTCTGTGAAAGTCTCATTTTCGACCTCGTTCCCTGCAGAAACTCGTTCTGGCTGCCGGACTATGAGGTGTACATCATTCTGTGAAAGTCTCATTGTCGGCCTCGTTCCCTGCACAAAACTCGCTCTGACTGCCGGACTATGAGGTGTACATCATTCTGTGAAAGTCTCATTGTCGGCCACGTTCCCTGCACAAACTCGTGCTGGCTGCCGGACTATGAGGTGTACATCATTCTGTGAAAGTCTCATTGTCGGCCTCGTTCCCTGCAGAAACTCGTGCTGGCTGCCGGACTATGAGGTGCACATCATTCTGTGAAAGTCTCATTTTCGGTCTCGTTCCCTGCAGAAACTCGTGCTGGCTGCCGGACTATGAGGTGCACATCATTCTGTGAAAGTCTCATTGTCGGCCTCGTTCCCTGCAGAAACTCGTGCTGGCTGCCGGACTATGAGGTGTACATCATTCTGTGAAAGTCTCATTGTCGGCCTCGTTCCCTGCAGAAACTCGTGCTGGCTGCCGGACTGTGAGGTGTACATCATTCTGTGAAAGTCTCATTTTCGGTCTCGTTCACTGCAGAAACTCGTGCTGGCTGCATGCCGGACTATGAGGTGTACATCATTCTGTGAAAGTCTCATTTTCGGTCTCGTTCCCTGCACAAACTCGTGCTGGCTGCCGGACTATGAGGTGTACATCATTCTGTGAAAGTCTCACTTTCGGCCTCGTTCCCTGCAGAAACTCGTTCTGGCTGCTGCCGGACTATGAGGTGTACATCATTCTGTGAAAGTCTCATTGTCGGCCTCGTTCCCTGCAGAAACTCGTGCTGGCTGCCGGACTATGAGGTGTACATCATTCTGTGAAAGTCTCATTTTCGACCTCGTTCCCTGCAGAAACTCGTTCTGGCTGCTGCCGGACTGTGAGGTGTACATCATTCTGTGAAAGTCTCATTGTCGGCCTCGTTCCCTGCACAAAACTCGCTCTGACTGCCGGACTATGAGGTGTACATCATTCTGTGAAAGTCTCATTGTCGGCCACGTTCCCTGCTCAAACTCGTGCTGGCTGCCGGACTATGAGGTGTACATCATTCTGTGAAAGTCTCATTGTCGGCCTCGTTCCCTGCAGAAACTCGTGCTGGCTGCCGGACTATGAGGTGCACATCATTCTGTGACAGTCTCATTTTCGGCCTTGTTCCCTGCAGAAACTCGTGCTGGCTGCCGGACTATGAGGTGTACATCATTCTGTGAAAGTCTCATTGTCGGCCTCGTTCCCTGCAGAAACTCGTTCTGGCTGCTGCCGGACTATGAGGTGTACATCATTCTGTGAAAGTCTCATTGTCGGCCTCGTTCACTGCAGAAGATCGTGCTGGCTGCCGGACTATCAGGTGTACATCATTCTGTGAAAGTCTCATTGTCGGCCTCGTTCCCTGCAGAAACTCGTGCTGGCTGCCGGACTATGAGGTGTACATCATTCTGTGAAAGTCTCATTGTCGGCCTCGTTCCCTGCAGATACTCGTCCCGGCTGCTGCCGGACTATGAGGTGTACATCATTCTGTGAAAGTCTCATTGTCGGCCACGTTCCCTGCACAAACTCGTGCTGGCTGGCGGACTATGAGGTGTACATCATTCTGTGAAAGTCTCATTGTCGGCCACGTTCCCTGCACAAACTCGTGCTGGCTGCAGGACTATCAGGTGTACATCATTCTGTGAAAGTCTCATTTTCGACCTCGTTCCCTGCAGAAACTCGTTCTGGCTGCCGGACTATGAGGTGTACATCATTCTGTGAAAGTCTCATTGTCGGCCTCGTTCCCTGCACAAAACTCGCTCTGGCTGACAGACTATGAGGTGTACATCATTCTGTGAAAGTCTCATTGTCGGCCACGTTCCCTGCACAAACTCGTGCTGGCTGCCGGACTATGAGGTGTACATCATTCTGTGAAAGTCTCATTGTCGGCCTCGTTCCCTGCAGAAACTCGTGCTGGCTGCCGGACTATGAGGTGCACATCATTCTGTGAAAGTCTCATTTTCGGCCTCGTTCCCTGCAGAAAATCGTGCTGGCTGCCGGACTATGAGGTGCACATCATTCTGTGAAAGTCTCATTGTCGGCCTCGTTCCCTGCAGAAACTCGTGCTGGCTGCCGGACTATGAGGTGTACATCATTCTGTGAAAGTCTCATTGTCGGCCTCGTTCCCTGCAGAAACTCGTGCTGGCTGCCGGACTGTGAGGTGTACATCATTCTGTGAAAGTCTCATTTTCGGTCTCGTTCACTGCAGAAACTCGTGCTGGCTGCATGCCGGACTATGAGGTGTACATCATTCTGTGAAAGTCTCATTTTCGGTCTCGTTCCCTGCACAAACTCGTGCTGGCTGCCGGACTATGAGGTGTACATCATTCTGTGAAAGTCTCACTTTCGGCCTCGTTCCCTGCAGGAAACTCGTGCTGGCTGGCGGACTATGAGGTGTACATCATTCTGTGAAAGTCTCATTTTCGGCCTCGTTCCCTGCAGAAACACGTGCTGGCTGCCGGACTATGAGGTGTACATCATTCTGTGAAAGTCTCATTGTCGGCCTCGTTCCCTGCACAAACTCGTGCTGGCTGCCGGACTATGAGGTGTACATCATTCTGTGAAAGTTCTCATTGTCGGCCTCGTTCCCTGCAGAAACTCGTGCTGGCTGCCGGACTATGAGGTGTACATCATTCTGTGAAAGTCTCATTTTCGATCTCGTTCCCTGCAGAAACTCGTGCTGGCTGCCGGACTGTGAGGTGTACATCATTCTGTGAAAGTCTCATTTTCGGCCTCGTTCCCTGCAGAAACTCGTTCTGGCTGCTGCCGGACTATGAGGTGTACATCATTCTGTGAAAGTCTCATTGTCGGCCTCGTTCCCTGCAGAAACTCGTGCTGGCTGCCGGACTATGAGGTGTACATCATTCTGTGAAAGTCTCATTGTCGGCCTCGTTCCCTGCACAAACTCGTGCTGGCTGGCGGACTATGAGGTGTACATCATTCTGTGAAAGTCTATTTTTCGACCTCGTTCCCTGCAGAAACTCGTTCTGGCTGCTGCCGGACTATGAGGTGTACATCATTCTGTGAAAGTCTCATTGTCGGCCTCGTTCCCTGCACAAAACTCGCTCTGACTGCCGGACTATGAGGTGTACATCATTCTGTGAAAGTCTCATTGTCGGCCACGTTCCCTGCAGAAACTCGTGCTGGCTGCCGGACTATGAGGTGTACATCATTCTGTGAAAGTCTCATTGTCGGCCTCGTTCCCTGCAGAAACTCGTGCTGGCTGCCGGACTATGAGGTGCACATCATTCTGTGACAGTCTCATTTTCGGCCTTGTTCCCTGCACAAACTCGTGCTGGCTGCCGGACTATGAGGTGTACATCATTCTGTGAAAGTCTCATTGTCGGCCTCGTTCCCTGCAGAAACTCGTTCTGGCTGCTGCCGGACTATGAGGTGTACATCATTCTGTGAAATTCTCATTGTCGGCCTCGTTCCCTGCAGAAACTCGTGCTGTCTGCCGGACTATGAGGTGTACATCATTCTGTGAAAGTCTCATTGTCGGCCTCGTTCCCTGCAGAAACTCGTGCTGGCTGCCGGACTATGAGGTGTACATCATTCTGTGAAAGTCTCATTGTCGGCCTCGTTCCCTGCAGATACTCGTTCTGGCTGCTACCGGACTATGAGGTGTACATCATTCTGTGAAAGTCTCATTGTCGGCCTCGTTCCCTGCAGAAACTCGTGCTGGCTGGCGGACTATGAGGTGTACATCATTCTGTGAAAGTCTCATTGTCGGCCACGTTCCCTGCACAAACTCGTGCTGGCTGCCGGACTATGAGGTGTACATCATTCTGTGAAAGTCTCATTGTCGGCCTCGTTCCCTGCAGAAACTCGTGCTGGCTGCCGGACTATGAGGTGCACATCATTCTGTGAAAGTCTCATTGTCGGCCTCGTTCCCTGCACAAACTCGTGCTGGCTGCTGCCGGACTGTGAGGTGTACATCATTCTGTGAAAGTCTCATTGTCGGCTTCGTTCCCTGCACAAACTCGTGCTGGCTGCCGGACTATGAGGTGTACATCATTCTGTGAAAGTCTCATTGTCGGCCTCGTTCCCTGCAGAAACTCGTGCTGGCTGGCGGACTATGAGGTGTACATCATTCTGTGAAAGTCTCATTGTCGGCCTCGTTCCCTGCAGAAACTCGTGCTGGCTGCCGGACTATGAGGTGTACATCATTCTGTGAAAGTCTCATTGTCGGCCTCGTTCCCTGCAGAAACTCGTGCTGGCTGCCGGACTATGAGGTGTACATCATTCTGTGAAAGTCTCATTGTCGGCCTCGTTCCCTGCAGAAACTCGTGCTGGCTGGCGGACTATGAGGTGTACATCATTCTGTGAAAGTCTCATTGTCGGCCACGTTCCCTGCACAAACTCGTGCTGACTGCGGGACTATGAGGTGTACATCATTCTGTGAAAGTCTCATTGTCGGCCTCGTTCCCTGCAGAAACTCGTGCTGGCTGCCGGACTATGAGGTGTACATCATTCTGTGAAAGTCTATTTTTCGGCCTCGTTCCCTGCACAAACTCGTGCTGGCTGCCGGACTATGAGGTGTACATCATTCTGTGAAAGTCTCATTGTCGGCCTCGTTCCCTGCAGAAACTCGTGCTGGCTGCCGGACTATGAGGTGTACATCATTCTGTGAAAGTCTAATTGTCGGCCTCGTTCCCTGCAGAAACTCGTGCTGGCTGCCGGACTATGAGGTGTACATCATCCTGTGAAAGTCTCATTGTCGGCCTCGTTCCCTGCAGAAACTCGTGCTGGCTGCCGGACTATGAGGTGCACATCATTCTGTGAAAGTCTCATTGTCGGCCTCGTTCCCTGCAGAAACTCGTGCTGGCTGCCGGACTATGAGGTGCACATCATTCTGTGAAAGTCTCATTGTCGGCCTCGTTCCCTGCACAAACTCGTGCTGGCTGCCGGACTATGAGGTGCACATCATTCTGTGAAAGTCTCATTGTCGGCCTCGTTCCCTGCACAAACTCGTGCTGGCTGCTGCCGGACTGTGAGGTGTACATCATTCTGTGAAAGTCTCATTGTCGGCCTCGTTCCCTGCAGAAACTCGTTCTGGCTGCTGCCGGACTATGAGGTGTACATCATTCTGTGAAAGTCTCATTGTCGGCCTCGTTCCCTGCAGAAACTCGTGCTGGCTGCCGGACTATGAGGTGTACATCATTCTGTGAAAGTCTCATTGTCGGCCTCGTTCCCTGCACAAACTCTTGCTGGCTGGCGGACTATGAGGTGTACATCATTCTGTGAAAGTCTCATTGTCGGCCTCGTTCCCTGCACAAAACTCGCTCTGACTGCCGGACTATGAGGTGTACATCATTCTGTGAAAGTCTCATTGTCGGCCACGTTCCCTGCAGAAACTCGTGCTGGCTGCCGGACTATGAGGTGTACATCATTCTGTGAAAGTCTCATTGTCGGCCTCGTTCCCTGCAGAAACTCGTGCTGGCTGCCGGACTATGAGGTGCACATCATTCTGTGACAGTCTCATTTTCGGCCTTGTTCCCTGCACAAACTCGTGCTGGCTGCCGGACTATGAGGTGTACATCATTCTGTGAAAGTCTCATTGTCGGCCTCGTTCCCTGCAGAAACTCGTTCTGGCTGCTGCCGGACTATGAGGTGTACATCATTCTGTGAAAGTCTCATTGTCGGCCTCGTTCCCTGCAGAAACTCGTGCTGTCTGCCGGACTATCAGGTGTACATCATTCTGTGAAAGTCTCATTGTCGGCCTCGTTCCCTGCAGAAACTCGTGCTGGCTGCCGGACTATGAGGTGTACATCATTCTGTGAAAGTCTCATTGTCGGCCTCGTTCCCTGCAGATACTCGTTCTGGCTGCTACCGGACTATGAGGTGTACATCATTCTGTGAAAGTCTCATTGTCGGCCTCGTTCCCTGCAGAAACTCGTGCTGGCTGGCGGACTATGAGGTGTACATCATTCTGTGAAAGTCTCATTGTCGGCCACGTTCCCTGCACAAACTCGTGCTGGCTGCAGGACTATGAGGTGGCCATCATTCTGTGAAAGTCTCATTGTCGGCCTCGTTCCCTGCAGAAACTCGTGCTGGCTGCCGGACTATGAGGTGTACATCATTCTGTGATAGTCTCATTGTCGGCCTCGTTCCCTGCAGAAACTCGTGCTGGCTGCCGGACTATGAGGTGTACATCATTCTGTGAAAGTCTCATTGTCGGCCACGTTCCCTGCAGAAACTCGTGCTGGCTGCCGGACTATCAGGTGTACATCATTCTGTGAAAGTCTCATTGTCGGCCTCGTTCCCTGCAGAAACTCGTGCTGGCTGCCGGACTATGAGGTGTACATCATTCTGTGAAAGTCTCATTGTCGGCCTCGTTCCCTGCAGAAACTCGTGCTGACTGCCGGACTATGAGGTGTACATCATTCTGTGAAAGTCTCATTGTCGGCCTCGTTCCCTGCAGAAACTCGTGCTGACTGCCGGACTATGAGGTGTACATCATTCATTGAAAGTCTCATTGTCGGCCTCGTTCCCTGCAGAAACTCGTGCTGGCTGCCGGACTATGAGGTGTACATCATTCTGTGAAAGTCTATTTTTCGGCCTCGTTCCCTGCACAAACTCGTGCTGGCTGCCGGACTATGAGGTGTACATCATTCTGTGAAAGTCTCATTGTCGGCCTCGTTCCCTGCAGAAACTCGTGCTGGCTGCCGGACTATGAGGTGTACATCATTCTGTGAAAGTCTCATTGTCGGCCTCGTTCCCTGCAGAAACTCGTGCTGGCTGCCGGACTATGAGGTGCACATCATTCTGTGAAAGTCTCATTGTCGGCCTCGTTCCCTGCAGAAACTCGTGCTGGCTGCCGGACTATGAGGTGCACATCATTCTGTGAAAGTCTCATTGTCGGCCTCGTTCCCTGCACAAACTCGTGCTGGCTGCCGGACTATGAGGTGCACATCATTCTGTGAAAGTCTCATTGTCGGCCTCGTTCCCTGCACAAACTCGTGCTGGCTGCTGCCGGACTATGAGGTGTACATCATTCTGTGAAAGTCTCATTGTCGGCCTCGTTCCCTGCAGAAACTCGTGCTGGCTGCCGGACTATGAGGTGTACATCATTCTGTGAAAGTCTCATTGTCGGCCTCGTTCCCTGCAGAAACTCGTGCCGGCTGCAGGACTATTATCCTTCTCTCCACTAAGTCACAATGCTGTAGTAAAATCTTTTGCCTTCAACAGGATTACATAATTTTTAGGCTACTCAGGTCTCATAACAATGGACTCTGATGAGTGGCATCGATTTCCATTCCTGTTCACAGGCAAGGCTGTATTAGAAGGGAAGGATTGGAGGATTCATTCACCGTCCTTTTCGTCATTTATGTCGAGCCGGAAGCTTTGTCGTTTCTCTTCCTCACTTTCACTAGCAGCTGTTGCATCGCCAAGAAATCATTCAGCAGCATCGAGACGAGCTTCTCTCACTGGTATTTGACATGATAGTAACAATGACTTGCCAACATATGAATGAAGAGTAATCAGCATTGTGCAGGGTGGCGGTCTGTAACGGTTAATCAGTCGCTTTCACGTGAGCACCGCTCTATGTCAGTCGCTGGTCTTCGCCACTCCATATCTCCACCGATCTAAATGCGCGATAAATGGATTGGTCTTCGCACGAATTTGTTCAATGATTGGCAGTTTATTTGTATCCCGGATCGCACTGTTTCAATTGAAGGTTGACTTTTAGTCTTACTACTTAAACTCTGGTTATTGGAAGTGCTCAGAAGCCGAAAGTCATAAATAGTTAGGGTCACAGACATATAATTTTGGAGATCCAAGAGCCCCACTCCCTGGTAAAGCATGGTTAAATGGGATAAGTGATTTTAAAGTTTCAGGGAACACTTTCTTTATATACAAACTGATGATTCTACATCGTGTTTGTCCTTGAATTATGTAGGCCTATAATGCAAAACGTACAAAAGAAGCGAAAAGTAAGAACATTGTTGCTGTTCTCAAGTTGGGTAATATACTGATATCTGTAATAAATGTTTTCCATTACATCCTTGAAACATTCAATCAGGCCCGTGGAATTTTACGACTGGAACTGAAATGAGCAGGCGTCATTTCTAAGATGCAGAAAGTTAGGTGGCTTCCTTTGATATAAAAAATGATGGATTGACGTCACTGCCCTCCCTTACTTCGACGTTGCTGACATGGCCAGACTTTCCTGAAGCGCCGTGCGTGATCTTATAGCCGGGATGCCCTTCCTGACGACTTCCAATGACACTCTCGGACTCGACATCAGGACCAGAAGATCGCTAGGACAAGCACTCAGCCACAGTGCCACGGAGACCGGATGTCCTTCTTGACGACTTCCAATGACACTCTCGAGGCTCGACCTCACCACCAACAGATCGCTAGGACAAGCACTTAACCACTGTGCCACGTAGACCGGATGTCCTTCTTGACGACTTCCAATGACACTCTCGGGCTCGACCTCTGGACCAGAAGATCGCTAGGCCGATCACTTCACCACTGTGCCACGGAGACCGGATGCCCTTCCTGCCGACTTCCAATGACACTCTCGGGGCTCGACCTCTGTACCAGAAGATCACTAGGCCAAGCACATCACCACTGCGCCACGGAGACCGGATGCCCTTCCTGCCGACTTCCAATGACACTCTCGGGCTCGACCTCTGTACCAGAAGATCGCTAGGACAAGCACTCAGCCACTGTGCCACGGAGACCGGATGCCCTTCCTGCCGACTTCCAATGACACTCTCGGGGCTCGACCTCAGGACCAGAAGATCGCTAGGCCAAGCACTTCACCACTGTGCCACGGAGACCGGATGCCCTTCCTGCCGACTTCCAATGACACTCTCGGGCTCGACCTCTGTACCAGAAGATCGCTAGGACAAGCACTCAGCCACTGTGCAACGGAGACCGGATGCCCTTCCTGCCGACTTCCAATGACACTCTCGGGGCTCGACCTCAGGAACAGAAGACGCTAGGCCAAGCACTTCACACTGTGCCACGGAGACCGGATGCCCTTCCTGCCGACTTCCAATGACACTCTCGGGCTCGACCTCTGTACCAGAAGATCGCTAGGACAAGCACTCAGCCACTGTGCAACGGAGACCGGATGCCCTTCCTGCCGACTTCCAATGACACTCTCGGGGCTCGACCTCAGGACCAGAAGATCGCTAGTCCAAGCACTTAACCACTGTGCCACGGAGACCGGATGTCCTTCTTGACGACTTCCAATGACACTCTCGGGCTCGACCTCAGCACCAACAGATCGCTAGGACAAGCACTTAACCACTGTGCCACGGAGACCGGATGCCTTTCCTGCCGACTTCCAATGACACTCTCGGGCTCGACCTCTGTACCAGAAGATCGCTAGGACAAGCACTCAGCCACTGTGCCACGTAGACCGGATGCCCCACCTGCCGACTTCCAATGACACTCGGGGCTCGACCTCTGGACCAGAAGATCGCTAGTCCAAGCACTTAACCACTGTGCCACGGAGACCGGATGTCCTTCTTGACGACTTCCAATGACACCTTCGGGGCTCGACCTCAGGACCAGAAGATCGCTAGTCCAAGCACTTAACCACTGTGCTAAGGAGACCACGGATTGCTAGGATGCACAAGGTTAGGTAGCTACCTTCGATTCACTATCCTTGGTTTACCATGCGTCGCTGTCTAATGATCAAATGCAGATCTGGGACTGGTCAATTTTTTGTAAACGGTTAACCGATCATATTGTTAATCGGTTAAAATCGGTGAAATTAGGATTTCCGCTATTTATTTAATTGTCAAGGTTTATCGACAATATTTCATTATACAAGATTAATCAAATCAAACGTCGTAACCGATTTTAAACGGTTGAGAGAAAGTGTAGCCGGTCAACCAAAAAATTAACCGGATAACAAGTTATTCGTTTAACCAGTGCCATCCCTGACGAAAGGCTTTTTAAAGAATGTATATAAAAAACCCTTCTTGCTATTTTCTCCTCCGCCTAAATGATCATTGCTTATCCATTTAATGTTGAATTTGCGCAGTTGAAAATGATTACATAATTGGTTTAGAGCTTCTGCATGTATCGATAAACACCTTGGGATGTTAGAAAATCTTCCCGTTAATATTCCCGATATAATTTGATCTCACGTCATGCTGTGTCGCATTGATTTATCATGATGTGAGATTTGAAGGAGGGAGAAACAATCTCAAATGACGACTCAATCACTCTGTAGTTGCACAGTTGGTTAGAGGGCTGACCTTTATCGAGTTAGCAAATCTGGATATGATGACAACGTAACCGTCGGTGCTTCAGAGGCGGAAAATTGGGGAACCGAGGCTTGAATGCAATAATAGGAAATATTTGTATTATACCAATTTCTTTAAAAATACTGGAGAATCGCGATCTCTGGTTGGCCCATAAATGCAGCTCTCCCCTTGCCATTAGAATATAGCTATCAATTATCATATTTCAAGATTTACTCAGGATATTAATGTGTTTAGAATTCAGTTACATATGTATTCCTACTGTGATTTGGGAGCTGAGGCTGCTCTAATAACCTGTAACTACATGAATGCAGTTTCTGAGGAATATATAATAATAAAAGTAATACGGCGCTTGGTACTATGGCGTGAATAGGAGGTGATTTGTACCAAGCGCACTCCAATGGGAGTCCCTGTACGCAGCGCCCTCCCATCTTCATTTGATATCTATGATGAATTGAACCTCCATATTACTTGTACATGTAGGGCTAGTTGTTCTTCATCTATAACCAATATGTATTGATTATCTGTGCTACGGTTTATATCGACATTGAGAAAAAATGCTATAGTAAAATTATAGGGCGCTCTGTACACTTTCAATAAAATATAAAGAAGTTAAGTCTAGAAAAGTTTCTCGCTTATGCCTAGTAAGTATTCGCATTAAACCAAACTTATTTTTGCAGGATTTATCGCATTGGAAATTTTCCGCATGCTAGCAGCAATGATATTGGTTAATGGTGCCATCATATAAAAATAGAAATGACTTGGCATGATGCCAGTGATTTCATCAAGGTGGATCAATGCAGACTGGCAAACGTGACAGCTAGTAGCAACTAATTGAAGCCAATGAGAAGCGTTTAATGCACAATTGATTTATTAGAAGTTTGTCAGACCTACACAGATGACATGTCTTTTCTTTGATAATCTCATCGTTTGAGTCATGAGAAGCATATAATGTGTAAGATGAAATATGCACATTGTATCGATCATTTTAGAAAAGCTGCACAGAAAGCATCTGTGCTTAGTTCAAGATTATCGACATAACTAGTAAACTTAATATTTCATCACGTGATGCACTATTGCTGATAGATAAATCAAGAGTAGATACATTATTGGATTTGACTAAACAAAATCAAACTTAACTGTGATTACCAAAAAACACTGTCTAAGACAAACATTGATATTTTTCTTTCAAAAGGCTTGCTGCTGAGGTTGTAGGCCCAATTCTTTCTTTCTTTAACACTTCTTTTTTATTGAATGTACTCCTTCCTATTATTGTCAGCTTTTAGAATTTAAAAACTTTCTTCAACACTTGTCGCAAAATAATATGAGTTAGCCTTCTGTGATACAAGAATCTATATAAGAATTGCAGACCATCATAAGATAAAATATTTTATATATTGTAGCTGTTTTGATCATATTAAGAAAGGCGCTTCGGACCCCTACTGTACTAAGAGCCCTTATTGGAAATTCAAAATTTAAATATATTCCAATTTTATTGCATGCGTTTTAGTGCTATCACATACCTGTTCATTACTAAATAAATGAGTATGTAAGAAGAGCAAAACACTGTATTCAAAATTTCTGTCTCATGCACTTTGTTTCCGGTACATGCATGTTTTGTAATATATAAATGAATTTGTAATCAGAACCAAAGAAAATTTGTACCAAACGCCCTATTTTCTTGAATTTTGTACAGATCCCTGATCATTGTTATAATGTACGAAGTGCCCGAATTTCTGATAATCGCGTGTACCCAGCGCCCCAATCATTATGATAAAAGTAATACGGCACTTGGTAGTGGAGACGAGATAGGACCAAAAACGTACGAAACGCCTTCCTATGTAAAACTGACTTGTACAGAGGGCCCCCTATATTATTTCAATATCTATGGAGGATTCAAACTTCATGTATATTTTACATGTATATGTTGGAGGAAGTTAACTACTTGTATGTTTGCTCGTCAAAGCGTGCAGGACTTAATATGAAAGGTGAAACGTCGAGATAGCAAAAACAAGAGGCAATGAACACATCAAACAATCAAAGGAAAAATAGGAATCATCTGTACTATGGAGACACTGTGAAAACCAGTATGAAGGAATTGAACAAGACTTCAACATGAACGTTACAGAAGTGCATCACAATAACGCAATGGAAAGGCAAATAGTAGAGGCCGAAATTATCAGAAATAAATATGAGCAAAACAGAAAACTGATCAATAACAAAACAGAATGGAACCACTCAAATTTACCAGCATCAACTCTACAACATTAGGTGGATGTGCATGAAAATGTTTTGTGGATGGTTTGCGCAGAAATGTGCTATGTTGACTTCACTATCTTCCCCCATTCACCCATGAGATTTCGATAGACATTACCAGATTTGATTTTGAAATCATAGTCCTTGTTAGATGAGATTACAGTAAATAAAAAATCTGATTGAGAAGGGCGGTTCGCCGAAGTATAAATTGAGAAGTAAAAACAAATTGTCTGTTCGTCGAAAGATTAATCAATTTTATTTTAATGATTTTTTAATGTCCGCGTTATTTCAATGTGTAATCAGAATTAGATTCATCTGCGCGCGCTTCGGTTTCCTAGAAAGGAAGAATTGTATGTAACCTTAACCCCTTGGGGTTTATAAGGAATGTAGATTAAGTAGAACGAAAATTATTATATAATCTTGCTTAAATATCGCAAATTAGTAAATTCATTTGAAAAAATCGAATATTTAGTCTTAATTTACCGATTTTCTGATGTGGTGCAAAAATGCACCACAAAACGGATTGGACTAAAAAATGTCGAGCTTATAATTACATGAAATAAAACAGGTTTTTCCAAATAAATTTATTCAGGATAGAATCAGAGCTCACAATTAGGTAGAATTTAGTAAAAATTATATGGGAAGATATCTATGGCTATCGAAACCTGATCACTTATGAATGGTAGTCCTGGAAGCAATTACGGGAGCTATTCAAACAAAGTGCGACATCACAGTAGTAAAAATTATATGGGAAGATATCTATGGCTATCAAAACCTGATCACTTATGAAATGGTAGTCCTGGAAGCAATTACGGGAGCTATTCAAACAAAGTGCGACATCACAGTCAGTGCACTGAATGTTACTTCTGTTGTCCACCCAAACGAGAATTTCAATGATTGCACCGTTCTCTAACCGTGGCAACTCTTGGGAGGTGTAGAGGCTCGTTTGAAACTCGAACACGTAACCGCTTGGTAGGGTGGTCCACACCTTGACTCTCTTTCTCTACTTGAGAAGCCCGAATCAAGCTGTTAGCAACTGATCGGCGAAAGTCGTACGAAGAAATGTTTTCACATTTCCTTTGACAGTACACAACATACGCGTTGTTGATGGAAATGTCCAAAAGGTCAAAGAAAAGACGCAGATAGTATTTCTTTGGGGATCTATGTCCAATCTCATGGGAAACTTTTTTCTGGTCACACAAGTCCACACCTTTCATCGCTGAGTTGTACTTCACGACAATAGATGGGATGGCCTGTGGTTGTCTTCCTAATTGTCCTCTTCTTCGTCTTTCCACCACAGTTGTTTTCGAGGGATCAGTAAAGTTCGAGGCAATAGAACTAGTCGTTTGTCCATACCACAAACACACGGACACCTTCTTGTCGTGTGAGAGGAAAGAATTTGTCTCTCCTTCTTTCATCTTCTTCATTTCTCTTGCCTTTGACGGGAGGCCCTACCGATGAGAACGCATTGTTCCCGACAGCTTTGATTCCATTTGCATGGAGACTTTGAAGAAGATTGATTGACGTGAAGAAGTTATCCATCCCAATAACGCATCCCGTTCCTTCCACACACTGGCTTGACTTCAAAACGACCTTTTGACCCAATCCAAGATTGGCATTTTCTGTATCTTTTCCAGTATAAAGATATATTTGATAAGCAATAACCTGATTTAGCTGCCGCCAGGATCCACTCTTTGAAACCCCATGGAGTCAGTTTTCATTTCATTTTATTGTTTGATAGAATTGTTTCCTTTGAATTTCACCATATGCTCATCTACCGATAATTCTTCTTCATATTCATATGCATTCTGAAACGCCTCGTTAGCATGATCCAAAACTGGTTGAATCGTCCATGACTTTCCCGACTGATTTGCTTCTCTGTCGTTGAAATTAAATGAGCTCTCAGTATTTCAAATCTTCTGCTGGTCATTGTTTGGGAAACTTCGCGCGTAGGTCGTCATCTTTCTTCCAATGATCTCATAACTCCGGCAATCTATGATAATCCATAAGTATGTGCAGACAAAGCAACGCCTTCATCTCTTCAAGATTGGTGTTCAAATCAACTCCCTTTCTTTGAGCGTACAGAACGGACTGTGATCATCAGCTTTTCCTTTGATTATTTTAAGTAAAAGTATCTCTATGTGTGCCTTTAAATTATCATTGATAATGATATTTTTCACAACTTATGCTCTGATACTTTAAAACTACGTCTCATGTAACGAATGATCAGTTGTTGTAAATTTTACTTCATGGATAAAAAAATTCATATCCTGTTTTGTGGTGCATATTTGTACCACCAAGTTATTTCAGTGAATTACACGAAATCGGTTGATCGTATATGATTGCTAATAAAAGTAATCAAAAAGTACAGCAATGTAATTGAGTAATAAGTATAAATAAGATTGTTCGATCACTTAATTATCTGAAAATATCATTTCGTCTTTACAGATGTTGAAAGAGAAAATGATTTCAAAAATTTGTGTCTGTTACAACGATAAACAAGCATAAAAATTATTATCCAAAATGAAAAATGAAAGTAAATCGCTTTTTAGGATCCTTGTGTACGATAAAGATGATTTCTGTAAAAGATAATCCCAAACATAACATTGAAATTCGTCTTTACTTATGTGGTGCATTTTTATACCACAAAACCCCAAAGGGTTAATATCGAAGTGGCACATCACAGAATCAGACAACTTGCTCCTTCTCAAATGGATAATTCGTGTATTGCTTGCTATTGGATATGGCAAACAATAAGCTGTCAGCTGAGGACACCAGAGCCAGTGACAGATGCGTGCGTGCTGTGATATCACTTCGCACACACCAAAACACACATCCCTGTCTTGGTTAACATTCGATTCAGTGTATGCACTATACAGTGAGCAATGCCGATGAGAGGATGTAAAAACATCAAGTGAACTAATTTTCGTACGCCTGCTACCTTCTTTGATAATGATTGGAAGGGCCAACATTATGGAGAAAATTTGTGCGTAATGATCTGAAGTCTTCGAATCTGAAGGAATTTTGGCAATCGAAGCACTTTGCTGGAACTCACATTAATCCGCAAGCGACGCACGACTTTTTTCTATCTCTGTAAGGTATTAGGAATTCCTTTTTGCCCACTTAATAGGTACCTCGATGTGCCGTCAGTTTCGTATTAATCACACTTCTAGCAAACCGAAGCACATCAACAATGTCAATAGATGACATTGTATAGAAATGTCTCTAAAACGCATTCAATCCTGTTTCCTTTAGGTGAGGAGAGAAGCGAGCTTCGTGAACGATTTGATCAAAGGTTGAAGCTGATCCTGGATCCGCTGAAGATGTGTGGCTACACAGACGAGAAATGCCGGTCTCTACTCAGGATGGTGGACTCTGCCTTGTTTCGACAGCACACCTTGCACCTGGTGTCAACTCGGTTGTGTAGCAGCGAGGAGTTGCGCGAGGGTGAGGAACTGGAGAGCGCGTTATCTCATTTCTTCCATTATTGTTTCGCGACTGTTGGTGAGGAATTGATCTCTTGGCTTCTCCTCCTCATGCGCAAGTGTCATATTGATGGACAGAAGGTTAGTTTCAGTTCTTCGTTATCCAAATTCGCAAACATTATATTCTATTATATGACTGCTGGAATGACTTTTATCATCGCATGAGAGTTATTAACTCTGAGACATTTGATAAATGATAGATGATAACTTCTACTGATCAAAACGTCAGTAGTAGGATGCAAAGAAGTTAAAATGAGATACAGAACATGAAAATATCTTCAGTTAACCTTTTCGTTACTGTTGTTTTTCGTTGTTGCTTCCCCGCGTACGATTGGCGAGATTCACTAATAGTTCTGCAACTATGTTGGAATAGTCACTGTCTGTCTTAGAAATCTGAAATATTAGTTTAATTGTCGGTATGGAAAGAGCAGAAAAATAATTTCTTCCAAAAATGTCTGTTATTTAAGTAATGAACTAAATGTAATGAAATATTGAGTTGCAACAGTTTCTAAATGGATAATTGTGTCAATCATGCACACATCATTGAATATCTGAAGAGAACGACAACCATTTCGTCAATAAAAGACGCCAACCTCCTTTATTCCTCGACCGCACTCAGGAATAGAACTGAACTCTGAGGTTCTCCACTAGACTACGCTGACGGTACCGCAGAACTTCTTGATTCAGGTGGGACAACTTGTTTCGCTACCTCTTGTCATCTGCTGTTGATTTTGGTCTCCACATCGACGTCTCATCTTTGATAGCAGAATTAATCAAGGATTCGGGATAATTGAGGTCTTGTAGGCTGCTAGCTGCCATCTGAAGTCAAGTCTCTGACGAAGTCAATCTTCAAGGCTTTGTGTGATTAATTTGAACATGTTAATGACGAAATATATTTGAGAAGCACTCTCCCTTGAACTTCTGCACAACCTTACAACAGAGGAAAAGTTTCTATTCAATGTTCCGCTTCCTGACGTGACCCTTCTTCGCAGTTAAAAGAAAAAGAATTAAAAACAACATAAGAAACATGTTGTATTAGTTTGCTCTCATCGATTTTGAAAATGCAATTCTGTGTGAAAACTGACAATTTATGCTAGTAATCAACAGCTGCCTCCTGTTTCCATGAATCTTCGTATGTTTTCTCGGAACGGATTTTCCGAAATTTTGCTTGTAATTATACAAGCTACCAACGTATAATGTCATCCACCGTACTGAATGATGGTTTAACGTCACTGGGGACTTCGACGGTGCTGACAGTCAGACTAGAGCGTTGTGATCTTTTCGTACGGATGCCCTTCCTGCCGACTTCCAATGACACTCTCGGGGCTCGACCTCAGGACCAGAAGATCGCTAGGCCAAGCACTCAGCCACTGTGCCACGGAGACCGGATGCCCTTCCTGCCGACTTCCAATGACACTCTCGGGGCTCGACCTCTGGACCAGAAGATCGCTAGGCCAAGCACTCAGCCACTGTGCCACGGAGACCGGATGCCCTTCCTGCCGACTTCCAATGACACTCTCGGGGCTCGACCTCTGGACGGAAAGATCGCTAGGCCAAGCACTTCACCACTGTGCCACGGAGACCGGATGCCCTTCCTGCCGACTTCCAATGACACTCTCGGGGCTCGACCTCAGGACCAGAAGATCGCTAGGACAAGCACTTCATCACTGTGCCACGGAGACCGGATGCCTTCCTGACGACTTCCAATGACACTCTCGGGGCTCGACCTCAGGACCAGAAGATCGCTAGGCCAAGCACTCAGCCACTGTGCCACGGAGACCGGATGTCCTTCCTGACGACTTCCAATGACACTCTCGGGGCTCGACCTCAGGACCAACAGATCGCTAGTCCAAGCACTTAGCCACTGTGCCACGGAGACCGGATGCCCTTCCTGCCGACTTCCAATGACACTCTCGGGGCTCGACCTCAGGACCAGAAGATCGCTAGTCCAAGCACTCAGCCACTGTGCCACGGAGACCGGATGCCCTTCCTGTCGACTTCCAATGACACTCTCGGGGCTCGACCTCAGGACCAACAGATCGCTACGCCAAGCACTTCACCGCTGTGCCACGGAGACCGGATGCCCTTCCTGCCGACTTCCAATGACACTCTCGGGGCTCGACCTCTGGACCAGAAGATAGCTAGGCCAAGCACTTCACCACTGTGCCACGGAGACCGGATGCCCTTCCTGCCGACTTCCAATGACACTCTCGGGGCTCGACCTCAGTACCAACAGATCGCTAGTCCAAGCACTCAGCCACTGTGCCACGGAGACCGGATGTCCTGCCTGCCGACTTCCAATGACACTCTCGGGCTCGACCTCAGGACCAAAAGATCGCTAGTCCAAGCACTTCACCACTGTGCCACGGAGACCGGATGCCCTTCCTGCCGACTTCCAATGACACTCTCGGGGCTCGACCTCTGGACCAGAAGATCGCTAGGCCAAGCACTCAGCCACTGTGCTACGGAGACCGGATGCCCTTCCTGCCGACTTCCAATGACACTCTCGGGGCTCGACCTCAGGACCAGAAGATCGCTAGTCCAAGCACTTCACCACTGTGCCATGGAGACCGGATGCCCTTCCTGCCGACGTCCAATGACACTCTCGGGGCTCGACCTCAGGACAGAAAGATCGCTAGGCCAAGCACTTCACCACTGTGCCACGGAGACCGGATGCCCTTCCTGACGACTTCCAATGACACTCTCGAGGCTCGACCTCAGGACCAGAAGATCGCTAGGCCAAGCACTTCACCACTGTGCCACGGAGACCGGATGCCCTTCCTGACGACTTCCAATGACACTCTCGAGGCTCGACCTCAGGACCAGAAGATCGCTAGGCCAAGCACTTCACAACTGTGCCACGGAGACCGGATGCCCTTCCTGCCGACTTCCAATGACACTCTCGGGGCTCGACCTGTGGACCAGAAGATCGCTAGTCCAAGCACTTCACCACTGTGCCACGGAGACCGGATGCCCTTCCTGCCGACTTCCAATGACACTCTCGAGGCTCGACCTCAGGACCAGAAGATCGCTAGGCCAAGCACTTCACAACTGTGCCACGGAGACCGGATGCCCTTCCTGCCGACGTCCAATGACACTCTCGGGGCTCGACCTCAGGACTAGAAGATCGCTAGTCCAAGCACTTCACAACTGTGCAACGGAGACCACGTGTACTGCTCACGACAAACTGACAGGAATAGATGCGACTATGCCATTAAGCGAGTTAACACGTTCATAGCATTCAGTAAGGAAAACTTAATTCTCAGTTCAGAGTCGAGTATACATATGTGGCGGACGAGAAATTCGTCCATAGGAATGGAAAGTTCAGGGTGTCGAACGACCTGGACAACCTGGAAAAGTCAGGGATTTCTGATATTTGTTATTGCTATTCGGAAAATGTCTATGGCAGAATAAAAACTTCGCGCTTTTAATTTATATGTTGATCATTTTCAGCGGTTCTGTTTCAGATTCCTGTTTCATGTTCGGTGACTACGGTAGGCTAAGTGGTTTGCTTTGTTGATTGTTGCATTGTTAACACGATATGGTACAGACAGTTTCGAAAACAACTGAAGAAGTTGGATGAACTGAAATTAAAAGAATCACAAAAGTGGTAAAGATACAACAGGTTAAACCAGGGTTGGTCACCCACCCGCGGGGAGACTCAAAGGAAAAACCCGCCGGGTTTTATATAAACTAAACATATTTATCAGCAAAATCAGCTTACTAATTACATCAATATTCAGTAGTGATAAGGACTTGGGATTTTTTTACTTGAAATATGATGGCCTACAATCTTTGGTTAGATTAGGCCTATACAAAATATCTGGTCTTTATACTCGAGCATAATTTACATACCAACAAATCAAAGTATATCAGTAGCTCGGATCACATCTAGGTGGCAAGTCCGCTTCATTGAAATGCGCCGATGATAAGCCGTCAGAGCACCTGTAGACCACACTTTCGTCGGCTGACCACAATATGAGAGCCAATATCGCCATACCATGCTTTGCATGAGATATCCGTGTGGTCGTAATTCCCACCATTCTTCCCCAATACTGCGAAATGAACACTGCGAAGCGAAGAGATGACAGCAACCACAGAATTAGATTAATAACTGTGACAACAACAATTAGAGGGAATGGCTGCATCAATGGTCAACCACAGAAATGTCGTCAACTCTTTTGAGAACTCACCATGACGTGTTTCTAAAAATAACACTCAATCAGAATTCAGCTCATGTATCCAATAACAGAAGTCGTCCTTATAACCTTTTGTAGCCCGGTGTTAACAGGTAAAACGCGTTAAACCCGCCCGCCCGCGGGTTTTACTGCCACCGGGCGGGTTCTGACCAACCCTGGGCTAAACTCCTGTTGGCGGAAGCCAAACTCATAGAGGCCAAGAAAATGAATATTGGTTTTGGTGCAAAGCAAGCCATAAAGAAAGCTAAACAGCTGAATGATGACGACCGACCCGTTTTATTAACAGTGCAAGGACAGTCTTGTGGCTGTTGCAGAAAATTTGCAAGAAAGCCTTTGTGCGTGCTTTCGCCTGCCTTGACCCTGAAATCATGGCTTTGGAGCACCTACAAAAGATTCAATTGCTAGGAATTGCTCTCCAACGTCTAGTAGTGCTGAAATCGATCGATGGAGTTGAAACAGATGGTATTCATAGTCAATACGAAACGTTTCGTTGTCGAAGAACTGCTATACAACAGCTTCAACGATTCAACAAAAGTGATGATCGAGTCGATGTGTTTTTAATGAAATTTTCATTTTCCAGTTGTATGTAAATTGTCACATTGTTTTGTGTTGTATTTAGTGCCAAACATATTTTGAATGATTTTGGCGGCAGATAATGAATCATTCAGTAATGAAAGTATTCATCTGCTTTATATGTTTGATACATGCGCTTTCGTGTAGACCTGTTTTAGGCGATTTTATTTTGAATAAAAATTCACTTCACTCTGAATTGTACATGTATAACAACTGAAACGGGCTACAGGGATTAAAGACTAACATCGATGCTGTTTCCATTGTTCTATTGAGTGAAATTCTGAAAATTTGGGCGTTTCTGGAAACACCTGGATTTTAGTTTGATAAAACCTGGAGAACATCTACATGCATCATTTTGTCATTTCACGCGTCAGTAAATTGTCGCTTGCAGCGCCAGTCTCAAGGAAATACATTATAGTGATATAACTACGACATCTGTACTACCACAGAAAATGTAGCACGAGGCGAAGCCGAGTGCTACATCTTTCTATGGTAGTACAGATGGAGTAGTTATATCACTATTATCAAACGATCAAGAAATGTCAATGAACTCTATGGACCAGTGACGATATAGACAATCTGCTAAGAACACAAACGTGGTTGGCTTTCCATGGCATCCAAAGTCCTAGTAGATAGCCTATCCAATATTGATGTCATGCATTTCCATAGAAATTAACAATACCATAGAAAGTACTATTATCTACTTCTATGTGCATTTCCTTCATTTGAATTTCAAGTGAACCGATATTTAACTGGCATTTGCATGAGGTGTAGCCTTATTATCTATACCCAAGATATCATCTAAGCTTACTTGCAATTTGGGTGCATTGTAGGGTAATGACGGAACCATCTCCACCTCCTTCAGACCACACATTCTTGCCACTTCCGACGGCTCGACGCCCTGAGACTTCCATGCTTTCCACTCTGCCCAAGCAGTTTCCCTGAGCTCTCTTTACATGACGGAACCATCTCCAACTCCTTCAGACCTCACATTCTTGCCACTTCCGACGGCTCGACGCCCTGGGACTTCCATGCTTTCCACTCTGCCCAAGCAGTTTCCCTGAGCTCTCTTTACATGACGGAACCATCTCCACCTCCTTCAGACCACACATTCTTGCCACTTCCGACGGCTCGACGCCCTGGGACTTCCATGCTTTCCACTCTGCCCAAGCAGTTTCCCTGAGCTCTCTTTACATGACGGAACCATCTCCACCTCCTTCAGACCACACATTCTTGCCACTTCCTCACTTGGTCTTTCGTCGCTCCATTTTACTCCTGCCATGTATCTCAGCATTCTCCGTTCTCATGCTCGCAATAGTTCAAACAACTTCTGTGTCAAGGACCATGTTTCTGAGTCATACACAAGGACAGATCGTATGCAGGACTCATACACATGAGCTCTGGATCTTTGGGTGACACTCTTGTTGTGCAGAAGGCTGGCTAACTCTCTCCACTTGGACCAAGCATTAGCTACCCGAGCTCTCACTCCCCTTTCTACTCCACCTTGGCTGTCCAGCATATCTCCGAGATAGCACAAGTGGCTAACCTCTCGTATGCTAGGACTACCATCAATTCTTACTCAGTCGTCTGCCGGAATATTGGTTGTATTTGCGCTTCGACACTTAAGAGCATTGGAAATGTGTCACTTCCACCAGAGAGCGCAGATGGGAACATCTTTTATGACACCACTTGTGGCATGAGGTACAGAGAATCGAATTCACCCCAACTCCGGCCATTTTCTTCCCTGTCACCATAACCTTCGTCTTCTCCAGGTTAACTTTCATTCCCCTCTTCTCAAAGCTGCTTTTCCACCACAAAGCAATTGCTCCACATCGTTCTTCGTTTCAGTCAATGCGATGTCATCAGCGTAAAGGAGCTCACATGGACCCTCGCCTCGCATCGAATGTCTCTCCAGCATTATGATAATTGTAAACAAGAAAAGAAGCTGGACAAATCATATGTGTCTCCCTCATTCTTACTTGTGATGGAATCACACGTAAACATCGGAGTTAGGTTCATGGTCACTGATCAATCGACACAAACAAGTGGTGGTTTGTTTCTTATTATTAGGCAGCTGCAACCGTTACAGACAAAAGAGATAAAAGTACTCGCAATTTCTTTTGGGCCGGACTAAATAATCAGAGTTGTCCTCGCATGCTATACAGATCGGAATAAATCACGGTGGACCCTCTCAATATTTGGTCTGTCCACAGCGCTGTTACTGAGGCAAAGACGGTTAAGAACAGAGTTTAAAAATCATTGTCTGACTCTGAAAGTAAAATCACATGAGAAGTAAAATGGCATTTATTATAGGAAGTTACGAATGACTGAATTATTGACTTCGGTATTGAGTCGATATTCAATCAGTCAATCGCACTGGCTGATGACAGCGCTCGCAAGGGAGCTTCTTGGAGAAGTTAGGCTGTAGGGAAGAAGATGTGATGACAATGTTGACTGCCACAAGGAGAGCGAAGCCGGTGAGAACAATGCAATCATCCACATGGATCCAATCCTCAAGCCAACTCTACCAACGCCATTACGACACGCCTCTTTAGCAGTTAATATCATTTTATAATAATCTGGGGCACTTCATATAGTGGCACATCGAACTTAGGACTTGCGGTGTTGGGATCACACACCAGGTAAACTTTAGAAGAAAGACCGTAGTCAGAGGTATAGTGAATGTACAGACCGTCCTTGTCGTAATGCATGCTACTGTATAGCTTTCTATGTCTAGAGGTTAATAATTCCCACAATCATGTCGCTATATAGCACCACAATTACCTAGATTATTGGTGATGGTGATTAGGCGTAATCAGAAAAATCATCACCGGATTTCTACCGTCAGGTTTGAAAAGTTCTCTAATGGACTTGCAATGGATCACTTTGCTTTTGATGCGGTAATGAATGTCTGTTTGTGTGCCCAATGAGAACAACCATTTTGTTGAACGATGCTCACTCACTCACTCGCGCCAGGTCTTTCTTTGGCGTCCAACACAGTGGTCGGATTCTGACGCGAATTTCGCGTATTACGCCAATTTGACTGGAAATATGCGAATACGCGAAGTTGAGGATTTATACGCGAACGAAATTATGCACTTTGATATATTATAACATATACAGCGAGCTAATGCTCTTGTCACTAGATAACTTGATATTGATATTCTAATTCTCATTTATAATATCAATCTTCGATAGAGTTTATGAACTGCTTTATGTGTTTTATACTTGTGAAAAACTAGGCATTATTTAACATCTTATCATTAAGTTTGAACTGCGATGTTCCATATGATATGCGATGGATTTATTAATATTTTTACCTTTTCCAGATCCATTTTACACACGAATGCATGTTGCTTGTGAATATGCTGAGGTTAACATAAGAATTATGTTAGTACTTCATTCTGAGAATATGATTTTCAGAAATATATCAATTGATCAGATCCCTTCCCGATGCTGGAAAATTGATGTATACAACTTTGATCATTGGCACAGCGCCTACAACATCATCATTGGTGAAAAAGCTCGAAAAATCTTCTCAGATCTATCAGGCCCAACCAGCAAATCACCTTCAAGATCTTGAAAGCCTTTTTCATGGAAATTACAAAAATATTGAGCGACTATTTGCCTTTCGGGAACGAGCTACTGAGGGCTTCACGATTTTTAAGTCCTCTGTACCAACAGAGTGACCACTATGAGAACTGGGGTTTTAAATTCGTCAAACCCATCCCTAACATTTTAGGAGATCGCGACCAATCGACATTGCAAGTCGAGATTAGGCTTCATCAAAGTCTGGTAAAAAAACGCCTATGAAAACGATGTAGGAGAATTTTGGTCGAAAGTCGACAAGGTGGGAAAGACACCAACCCTCGTAAAAGTCGCCAAAGCGATTTTTATTTTACCACATGGAAACGGGGAGGTCGAACGTATTTTTTCGGGTCTATCCGATGTAATAACTAAGAAACGTCGATCGCTGTGTTCTGAAACCATAAAGACATTGTCCGTCAGTTAGTATGTTCTCAACAGCGACAAATTTGACAGCTCTACATTGAAAATAGATCGTCAACTCAGAGATTCATACACGGCATCCCACTCAAAATATGAGGCATGGAAGCAGGAGCAACGAAAAGAACGGGAAGAAAAAGAAAAACAGAAATTAGAAGAACGTCTACGAAAAGAATTAAACGAGGAAATGAACAGAAACGAAAGTATTCGAAAGCACGCGACTGAGATGGAAGACATCGCAACTCCTCTTAAGGAAAAGAAAGATGAGCAACGGCGACTAACATCTCTTGCAGAGAATGCACTGCGGCAGGCCAGAAAAGCCGAGAAAGACCTGATGGATCTTTGACAAGAAAAGAATGCATTAGAAATGAAAAAAGAAGCCGCGCGCAGTAGAGCACTCGATGTGATTCTAAAAAGACATGTACATCAATTCTCAGATTCTTCTATGCCGAGTAACAAATATTCGCGCTTCGACAAAAAAGACTAATCCGTGTAATTCAATGGATTGCTTGCCATTATGAGTTACATAGGCGTATAAAGCAAACTTCTGTGTGTGTGACTATTTGTATAAAGTTATAAAGTAGATGTTCATTTGCATCGTGCACCTGATGAAGTCTGTGACGAAAATTTGTCAATAAACTGATGCATTTTGAGACTACGTTAATTTTTCTTTATCGTTAATATTATTGTTGATATCAATCTTCAGATCTACACACCTATAACATGCGGCATGTCCTTTGAAATGAATAAAAGGAATTAACTTTCTTGATTTTACTGTTTGAATGAAAGAAGTTTGTTTACACGATAAAAAGACTGCACATACAAATTAGCTAAGTGAGATTACAAAATTTATATATAATTGTTCTGTGTGTGATGTATTGACAAAGCATGAAAATCACTGAAATGCCTATCTGCGTCCTCCATAAGATGTATGTCATCTGATAGAAGACGAAATTCTCTCTATCATCTATTTTTGTTCGCTGTAAGTGGACTTGTTCCTGTAAACTTATAGTACGTAAACTTGTGTTACCACATAAATATATACTTGCTCGTAGGGTACATAAAACAAAAGTAAACGAAATCAGTGCTGATACGCGAAATCAGAGCCGATACGCGAAATTGGCGAAATTTCGAAATCCGACCACTGGTCCAACAGCACGCTTGCCAGATACGTCCATGTCCGTAACTTTCTTGACCCATTCCGACTCGCTCTTCCTCCGCACATGACCAAACCAGCGAATCCAAGATGTTCTCTAGCCCCATTTCCTGTCGCAGTTCTTCATTCGATCTTCTCTCTGATCTTCTCACTCCGCACATCCAACGTATCATGCGCATCTCTGCAGACAGCAGCATCCTTTCATGATTTGCGAGCAGGGGCCACGATTCACAACCGTAAATCATTGCTTGCCGGACACATGCAGCATACAGCTGGCCTTTGACTCGCATGGGCGGTGACTTCGATGTTAAGAAGGCTTGGAGCTCCCGAAACTTGTCTCCAACCAACATAACGTATTCTGGCAACCACTGCTTGACTCAACCACAACCCACCGCAACTGTCGGTAACATCACCAAGATAGCAGAAGCTGTCCACTCGCTCTCAAAGTCGGGTTTCCGTGCATGTCAAAACGACACTTGGGAATATTCCTCAAACCATCATAAAATATCCATAACAAAAAATAATAAACAACACGAAGACACCCTGAAACTAACCATATACATATCATATAACTAAAAACCATTCAAAAATACACATCAAAAAAATCGCCAAAAAAAACAAAAAAAAACAAAAAAAAAAAAAAAAGAAAATCTAAAGAAAAAATAAAAAAACGAAAACAAGAAAAAACAAAAAACAAACAAGATAGTAAAAAGAAGCAAAAAAGACAAAGAAAAACTGAAAATCCAAACAAGTCAAAACTATTTTGAAAATTAAATATACCAACCCCCGCCCATACAGCGATAACTTTCGCCCCAATAAAAACGAAAAAAAAAAAAAGAAGAAAAATAACAACAAAAAAAAAAACACCAAAAAAAAAAAAGAAAGAAAAGCCAAAGAAAATACAGTTAAAACAAATCAAAATAAAAAAGTACAAAAAATCCCATTCGAAGCTGATAAGCACTTCTCACACTGTAATTGATAGCCCGCAGTGAAGTCTACCCTTTCACTTTTGAGCATCGCACAATGCAAACCAACACCATCTTGCAGATGTTACATTTGGATTGAGTTCGCTCCCCACACCTTTGCAGCATTTTACACATGGCCATTTTGCTGTCTGGTACTTCTTCTCGACTCTGTTTTTTTACCTACCGCTTACCAATGATCTATGTTCTTTGTGGCATTCATCTTCAAAAACTTTACAGGACAAACTTCTTTCCCCAACAAACAGCAATTTTCGCTTGAAGATCTCCTCCGAGTCAGCCATAAGGGAGAATGTCATCTGCATATAGAAGTTCATATGGCAATCCCGTCCTCGCTGCTTCACTTACTATGGCATCCATAACTAATGGCAAAGAGCAATGGACCTCAATACCGAACCCTTGATAGCACTCCTACATCCACAGTGAAGTGGTCCAGAAGTCTCCCGAAACTTTTTAGTGCGAACGGCCGTAGTTGCATTGCGATATAGTGTCATTATCGCTCTTACAAGCGTAAAACGTCTCTTGGGACTCTGTCGAAGGCTTTTTCAAAGTCAACGAAGGCTAGGAACATTTTCTTTTGCTTAGCACGATATTTCTCTATGACCTGTCGGGTTATAAAGATGCCAACTTCGATAATTGTCATTCTTTGTACGTAGGCCTACGAGGTGTAGTTATAGTTCTACCGTGGATGATGCATGTAGAAGAACTTTTTGACAAAATGTCTCCTTGACTGCAAAAAATATATGGTGGTTGGGTAGTGAGAATACATGGGGGGGCGGGTGGAGGGGCGGGGGGCGGGGGGGGGGAGAGGGGGGGGGGGCAACAACATGGCCATCTTTCCAAAGTCATTATCAACTCGGGTGGAGATAGAACGTTTGCTTCAGATGATAAACCAGAGGGAAGTTTTTTTGTTTTTATTCCCTCTGTTGCTTGCTGGGGGCGGGGGGGGGGGGGGGGGGGGGGGGGGGGGGGGGGGGGGAGGGTGGGGGGGGGGGGGGGGTCTGTCTGGTCATTGTATGATCAATCGAATACATTGCATTCCTTTACCAAATTTGGTTATGTATCCTGCCTGTTTTTTCGACTGCAATCTGTCCAATGTTTGTATATTTTCTATCATAATTCGTCAAATATCATTTTGGTTGTGTTAAGTATTTCAACCTTCTGCAATGTTAATGAGATTTTGTGAAAATTAAACAGAGCGTTATGTTGACAGCCATTCACCATTCCAAAAATCATGCCATTGAAAAGGCACAAACCCAATTTCGGTCACAACTACTACCTCCGCCGATGCATTGGTCCTTCCACTATCAGGCTGCGAGCTGCAGAACACTCCCAACAACCCGGCACTTCCCGCACACCGTGTCCCGGAGGCACGTCACTTGGCCCCACCTTCCCCCCCTCATTTCCTCGAACCAGCCCACTCTCTTTACCCAGCCATCACCCCGGTCAAGGCAGCTATCCTGCCGGTCCGGAGGGAACTAGAGGCTTTCGGTTAATAAGTTCTATAATGACCTCAAAATCATCCATTATCTATCACATAATGAAACTCTGCTGTTGATTGAACACCAACGACGAAGTCTTGATTGGGCTCTTTATAGCAAACTACTGCATCTTGAAGCGGAGGGCATGGGACTATCCAGCAAGGGTCCCACAAGTAAGTAACTGTAATGTCTTTTCGTTTGTCCCTTATTTCCTTACTGAACTGTGGATTTGTACCAACACTGAGAGGATTCAGATCAATGATTTTACCATCTCCTGTTTTACAAGATCAGGGAGACTGCTGAATACGAACTTTTGTTGCTGCCTTGGATGACGATGCAAAGATAAGCGAATAAACATCTTTTCAGCTTGTCTGATTTCATGGAGCGCTTAACTCTTGCGATCGAAAACACGAACCTGTATTTATACACGAAAGACAACAACTGCAGATAAGAAACTGTTGTAAAAGTATTCGTTTGAACTCATTTTGAGTGCATTCAGTCATCGACTAATGATATTTAACTTGTAAATAATAAGAAATGTCACTAAAAGTAGCGCATGCATCTCAAGCAGTGACATAGGATGCAATTTTGGGTGAATGAATGAATCCTAGGTCACAAAGCGAATAATTTGAAATGTACCTAAAAAGCAACGAATTGAGATATACGTACCTTCGTGGTGGGATGTGGTGGAGCCCATGTGGCAGCAGGA
>CAJQUW010008036.1:0-24686 GCA_907163375.1 Prostheceraeus crozeri | reverse complement strand
AGTTACTCATCTTGATAGCTGCCAGTCACGTCTCATTCTTGTTATCTCAACTTTGCTACATAGATAGCATACATGAGCCAAGTCCTTGTTTTCTTCAAAGGTGACTTCAAATGCTACCTCCAGTCGTATATTTCCAGGGCTTAGTAACTTTACGCTTTCCCACCTAGATCTGCATCTGCTGTGAGGTTGTACATAATGCAGCTTCGCATTTCTTGTACATATCCCTTGTAATTCCATTTTTTAAGTTTAATTTTTTTGTTTTTTTATTGTTTTTGGGTTTTTTTTTTTTTGGTTTTGTTTGGTTGTTTTTTGTTTTTTTTTTTTTTTTTTTATTTTTTTTTTTGGGTTTTTTTTTTGGATACTCGTCTGTAATAAACTTGTTGAGGGCGGTGACCAATCGCACCCTCTTCTCGTGCGACTTTGCCATTTTGACTTAGGCTCATATGCTTTGCCCGATACCAACTTTCCCATCCTGCTAGAGTGCTAGTTTGACTAACATTAAAGTGTTGGAACCAAGAATGGATTTTTTCACAGCACCACTGATGCCACATTTTCCACACTGTGATATACACCGCCTTTGGCATTTGCCGTGGGACCAGTTTGGGTAGGCATGAGAGGATGATCCCGCCCCAATTGTGACGTTTGACACACAACCCTGTGATTAATGGCTATTTGCATTGTTTTTCCTCAATCCTGTCGCATGCTCGTTGATGACTGACGGGTTATTGTTCCTCGCCTAACATTGAGCACGCATTACATTATGTTAAACTTGTAGTTGTAGCTCAAAAGCCATTATTACCCGCGAACTCAGGCTTTTGCACTGCATAATTTTTATTTGCATATTAACCTGTGATAGCAGATATCTAGATGACGAAGGAAATCAGATAGACGGGTCCTTTCAAGTGCTTATTCCTTTGAATCCGCTGTTAAAATCCATTCGTCTTTTCAACCCGGCATATGAGGACATCATCAAATTTCCCTTGCTGATCATCATCCCACCCGAACCTTGCAAGGGTGGACTGTTTAGCTTGCTTTTGAAAATGAGTCTTGTATGTATCTATGCTCAATGGATATGCTCGATTCCCCTCCTTCAATCTGTTTGTCATTTCAATATTAGATATCACATCTGAGAACAGACTAGGGCACTAGGAAGATTTGCTAAATCCCACTTTATCCTTGGATGAATTCGATATTTGTCATCAGTCTTTCTTCATTTGTATACACAACTCTAAATCAATGGATTGACAGTCAATATATTCACCTGAGATTGGAAGGTATATCAAACTTAATAGGCTGGTGGTTACCATCGTTATTTGTTGTGGGGACTATGTCTACAATTGTTGAGGAGTGAGTCCTTGTCTGCTGCGGGGGAGAATCGAAGAAACACAAAGGCCGAATTTATACTCTGCATCGTAATTCACGCTCTACAAATATGTTGTCTTCTTCGTTTTGATTGTTTCTAGTAGCTGTGGAATTCGTTTGCGCTTCTAGTTGTTCACTCGACGTCTCGATTTAGGATACGTGCTGCTCTAGTCGGCTTTTTACTTTTCCTGCGTCTTTGCTAGTAACTCGGCTGATCCAACTTGTCTTGACTTCCTACGTTTCTTCCGAACTGTACGTCTCGTCTTTGTTAAATCATCTAATGCGTCCTATGGCAGATTGCTGCGCGCGCATTTTCATAGATTCACCGATATCCTCACCTTGAAGCGCATCAGCTGCAACATTTGCACCAAAATCTAAAGCCCTGCTTCCAACCACGCTTCATGATTGGTACGCCATACTTTTTGAGTGTTGGAAGAACCATACGGTCTTAGTTGACACCAAATATGCCTCCTCCAACTTGTCGTCTACCTCCAACAAAACACGGGATAAACCGCTCTGATATGATGGTCCTACTGTAAATGCCTGTCATTATGACTATTGAATAACTATCAGGAAGTCACAATAGCGTAAAGCCTCTATTCTCGTGACCTAATATGTAGGGTTCAAAACAGTAACACCAACGCACAGAACGGTACTACTTCTCTGCGTCATCATGAATTGATATGTCAATTCCTATTGATGAAATTTCGGCTGATTGGTAGATACATTGTATTAAAAAATTCTCGATTGATTAGTTGCTTCCTTACGGATGAGAGAGGAAATGTGCCGCAGAAGTGGGGCCTCAATGTCGCCCAACCCTTTGTATATTCAATAATGTTACAATAGACGTATAAGTTACTTATATCACGCTCTAGTGATGGGGTTGTATCGCCTATTGATGTACCTTCATAAATAGTTGATTTTGAGAATCCCAATGTGTGGTCCGTTAACATCGCTATCCAGCTTGATAAGAGAGGTTCTTCCCTAACCCTTTAGAATCATGCGTTTCTTATGTGGGTCATAAGGGAAAAGTGATATTCCATCTGCATCAAGGTAATCTACACCAAAACTCAATTTAACTTTGTACACAATTCAGATGGCGTTTTCAAGCTTTCAATGTTCAAATTAACTCTTTTTAACAAGTTCACTGGAAGTAGACAATTCATCACACGATATTGTCTTCCGCTGTATACGTGGATATCCCATGAAGCATTTGTTGATGCTTTGAGTTTTTAGAAGAGGACAATTGAATCCCTCTCCTTGAATGTATCATTCTAATATTTCTGTCAACCAAGGTGCGCTTCAAGGCCCTTAAACATCCAATCATTTCAGATCCAAATTCACTAACAGCGGACTCAGACTTTTCCAATGGTGTCTTTTTAGTAAAAAACCAATAAATTCTACCTCCTTTTCAACAGTAAATAAAGATTACTTTCTCTTTCTTATATTCACAAGTCATTAACGTTTTTTCTATCACTAGGCACTGATCCTTGAAACTTTCTTGCAAAGTCATCAACACTTCTAATGACCTCAAATTAATTTTTTACTCGGATGCTCCTCTTTTGTAATGCATACAATGGCACAATTCTACATTGAAAATCAGTGACTTTCCTCTCCGAATTCCACCCACGTCCATTGTACCAATACCTTGATGAGAAAGTTGTTCTGGAATACCCAAAGTATGACTCAAATCCTTACCTAATACAAGAAGAACATGCTTCCCTTCCTTCATCAATTTTGTTGACCCCTTTATGACTGGTTTGTAGAATTTATTCAAAGTCAGCTTGAAGAGATCATTTATTCGTTCTAACATTCTACCGATTTCCTTTTCTGTACTCTTGTGGCAAGCTCATTGTGGGAACCTTAGAATCAAAAGTTGACGTTGCAAATGCTCTTTTGAATTTTTAATCATGTTTTGAACAGATGGTAACGGGGGGGGGGGGGGGATGTTGAAAAAGGATGTAAAGTTAGATGATGAAAACCCATGTACCATGTAGACTATTTTGAAATATGCGAAAGCAATCATCCTTCTCTCGCACATCTAAATGTAATTCAAAATAGTTGTTCTTTAGCAAACTGAAATCGTTGTAATAAGTAATTTCAGTTAGTGCAACAGCATGGGGTCCATGCAGAGTAATTGGATTAGCGAATTCAACAGAGTAATAGAGGATGGTTTGTTACTTGGGAATATCTTGGGGGTCTTGCTATTGCTTGGAAGAATGAATCATTGAAGTTAGTAGACATGTTAAAGTCATATATGGACAGAAGTCACATGCTATATTAGCTTAAAAGTTACGAGTGTCTCCCATCTCCTACATTTTGTAGATCCTGGTGCGTTATCCAGCTATTGAATGAACTCAGGATATCCTTTCCATTTAACTAGATATATCCTATTGATTGCCATGACCTTTCCTCCTAATTAGATTTTATCAATCATATACACCTCTTCACTTCTGTCTACTACTTGCAATTCATAAGAGTAAAATTTTCCTTCAATTGGATTGCCATGGTAATCTATTAATTTATACATGGTGGGCCTAAATTTTGTATTTACTTCATCCACAATAAACTCTTCTTCCGTCCAATTAGGTAGATACCCCTTCTCAAATGTAGACTTGACCTTTGAAATCCGAACTCTATCACCAACATTAATTTTCTTTTCATTGGAAATGTTTTTCGCTTTCTATCACTACAATCGAAGCCATACATCCATCGCATTATCTGGGGTAACATTCAATGGTTTCATCTTAATGATTCGATGGTAGCTATTCATTGTAATTCTTAACAAATTTCTGCAGCTCACCTACCCAAACATGTGTATTTTTTGCAGTGAAATAGCGGCCATATTTTTGTCTTTCAGTTTGGTGCGATTGAACCTCTCAACCATGGCAGCTTTATAAGCACTTTTGACACTAAACAATTCCACATTATGACTTTTAAGGAGACTTCGTACATGAGAGTTTTCGAATTCCTTCCCTTGATCGGTCTGTATTCTTTGCGGAACACGCCCCTCATCGAAAATGCTCCGAAAATCCGCTTCAACTTCTGGTCCTCGTTTAGATTTCAGCGCACGTGCCCAAGCATAGCGAGATAAAATATCTATTACGGTTAAGATGTATTTATAGCCATCATTGTACTGTGATATCTGTTGCATGTCAGCCAAGTCCGCTTGCCATTGACTATCTATATTGTTAACAACATATTTTCTTGTTGGAAACCGCTTTCTCGCATTTTTGTGAAGAGTGTAAGTCGGTTGACTCCTCAACCACTTCTTGACTTTCTCTATTCCCACACCTGCTGCACGAGCTAGAACCTCCGGACGACTGAAACTTGCGGGATGATTTAAGTCGTAATAAATCTTTCTGAGTTTTCACTGCTGTACTCATCGTCTTTGTTCTGATTTGCACGCGTATTACTCGCACAGCAACTGCTAACACAATTGATATCAACCTCTATGCCCTCTTCTCCTTTGCCTTCGAGCGCAGATTTCAAACAACAGCAAAATTTTTGTAACGACATGATATGAGAGAGGTAAGGCTTAATTCATATTTGCTTAATATTTACTATACTCCTTCGCAACACGCATTGAGCGCCTAGTAGCTCTTTTTGGTTGCAGATCATCGGGATCTGCAAGCTCTCGCTTGACCGCCATCGTGGGTGTTTTACTCTTTGATCCATCTTGTAAAGTGACCCTTATCCAATTCATTCACAGTCGGTCCTCCAATAATATTGTGAGGTACATTTTGATCAGATAAAATTTTCTGAAAATATGTCCACCCTTGTGGTGCACCTAGTTTTCGCCTTACATCTCTGACAGCATATTGTAGAAGGTCATCTATGTGATTATTTCTAATAACATCACCAGTTGTTTCATCTATTATCTCCCCTCTCTCATTGAACTTCACATGTGGATCAATGAAGTCAAATAATCGCTCAGCGCGCACACGATATGGTCGAGGTGTTGACAAGGTTATAAATCGTCGCAACTTGTCACGAATCTGTCGCCTCTCGTCAATGTTTTCAGCTGCTAACTGCATTCGTCGATAGGGATCCTTAATCTTCTGAATTTCCTATCCTTTTGTGTTAGTTCCTTAAGTTGATTCGTAATAGGTTGATCTATATTTTTGACTTCCTGTGCACTTTGTAATGTAGTCAATTGTACATACTCCTCTTGAGGAATGACTACCATCTTTGAATATGACATGTTTGAAAATAATAAGGCAACAAAGTACATTGCTTAAAACCAATGTGAAACCGAGAAAACTGTCATTGGTTCAGCGGAATTAGGTATGATATTTGTTCGAAATCGAAGTCGTTCCGGACATTCCTGGGTTAGATCAATAAATAGATAACCATGTGGTTTCTTTGTTACATCTTCATATATTTTTGAAAGTACTTTAGGTTGTTGAGGTAATATCTGTCTACTGAGATGATGTATCTGACTGCTATCTCTTGGATTTTTAAATATTGCCAAATAATGTGTATTCAAACTTCTAGTTCTTTGCTCTTTCCCTCCATCGAAGATGTTTTGGGTGATGTAGATAATAAAAGCTTCCCTATGATGTGCAGTTTGAATGAACATTTCAGTTACATCCTTTGAAGATTTGCTTTCTCGTAATAGATCATCTAATACTAGTAAGTCACCTGCTTTGATATCCTCAGTTGATGGCAACCCTTGCTTCACCTCATAACCTTTCTGGCGAAGTGCAGAATGTAGTTGTGGTTGAAATATTCCATAATACCATTTGACTCTCTTAATTTCTTGTTAAACATTTCATTTCTATATTGTAGCAATTCAGTTACAAATGTAGTTTTACCGGACTGACTTGGTCCAGCGACACACATTGTGCGATCAGTGAATAGACGAAAATCTGTCATCTTATAATTCCATTAACATTAAACTCATCATCCCGCTAATTTTGCTTAGAACAACAAAACAGACACATGTTCCAGATCAAGTTTATTTACATTCAGAATAGAAACTTTCAAGTTACATTTACAAATTAAAACATTTACAAATTAAAAAATTTGTGTTTCCTCATCACAATTAGGATTATAGAAAGTTTTCAAGTCAGCATCTTGGCGCTTCAACTTCAATTTAGGATTCCCATCTTTAGATTTCCGACCCTCGCTTTTTGCTCTCTTCCTTCCCATCACTTGAAGCAGTCTTATCAATGTTAATTAAACATTTATCAATTGGTAGTGGTTCATAGACTAGTTGAAGAACCTTCATTTGAAAAGATGCGACTTTACCAGTCGAACCATGTGAGCCAATATAAAGTCCGGTAACGTGAACTAAGCCCATATAGCGGCCCCGTTTGAGATCCTCACATTCCATCGCGTTTGTAAAGAGATCGAATGCTTGAAAATGATCAGATAGTTTTAAAAACAGTGTATCGAATTCCGGCAATTCCTTATAACCAACTCCTTCCTCTAATGCCTTTCTCCAATGAGTGGGAGCAATTTCAGGCAGCTCAACACATTCTTTCGCGAAAGAGTCAATAGTTTTAAGAATCACCTGTTGCCATTTTGGAAAAGTCACTCGCATTTGTCTCATATTGCTATACCCTGATGAAGACATACCATTACTGTGGAAGAATGGAACTTGAAGATAAAAGCCATCATCACCATAATTCAAGGTTTGAAAGTAGAACGTATTTCCAATCCCTTGCACCTTTCGTGTCGGACGAAGCTTCAAGAGATCTTGATCAAAAGCGTCACCTTCCTCTCTGATTGTATACATTTTCTGAGTCATGTTTCAACAAGTACTAATTCGGAGCTTTCAACCAGCGCAAATGAATTGTCACTTGAAAGTGGTAAAATATCATTAAAGCGTCTTCCTTATATACACCTATATATGACTCATCAATCAAAGTGATGACGTGTCACTTTATGATTCGCTAACCTTATATTAACATTGCAGCAGTTGCTGCAATCCTTCCAAGCGGACTATTGATAACACCATTTAATACTGTTTCCAATATCATTTAACATACTTAGAAAACCCACCACCACCGCGCTGAATTAAGTTTCGCCTTTTCTTATCACTACTCCTTGATTTGAAAACTTTTTTTATGCTATTCAAAGAGCCAGCATTCAACAGAGGCTTGTAAATAGGTAGACATTTGTGTATTGCAAAAGCTAAATCACGAATGAAATCATCACTTGAATTTTGAATCAATTTACACTTCTTCTTATTATCATGTATCCTGTTTAACTTTCGCAACGCCTTTTTAAACTGACTTGAAGGTTTGAAGGACCGTTTCGATTGATGAGAAGATGCCTTCCGTTTTACAGACATTTTTATTCTAATATGGAAATAGATAATACAATTACAATTTTTGCTTAGTACTTACAACATTATATACAAAAGTTTACAAGCATTCACACAGAGTTTGTTGCTGGTACGTTATAAAATTACATAAAACACTTAGCAGTTGTAGAGGGAAACTGATATACACTCACATCGGCTAGAGTCTCATTTGTAGCAGTTATGAGCTGCTCAATGTCTTTCATTAGATGTTTTGAAATAGGACAGCACATACAGCAAGGCTTTAAATGGAAAGTCTTTAAAATATTGGCATAGTATGCCCGCAAACTGATCACTCAGAATGTCCTTGAGCAGCCACATTGATGCTTACTGATGGCGGTCCACTGAACAAGTCCAGTTTGCACTTCTCACCCTTTCATCATAGTAGCTGGAGGTGATAATGTCATGGAGACATGTGTTGAGTTTCCGTTGGATACTGCTGCTACCAACAGCGAGAGTATTCCGGTACAATCTCCGTTTGAGATAGTGGGCGAAATACTTCGTTGAGCCAGAATCTTGCAACTCGTGTAAAGAGCGTTGTTCACGGACTCTCATCAACATTTCTGCACCACAACGTCCTCTCCGCAGCGGAAATACTTCACTATTTCCTCCATCAGATCCACCAAATCGCTTTATAGCCAGTTATATTCACGGCAGAATAAAATATATTGCCCGTGAAGAGTTGACTTCGGTAAATTATTGAAATGGGAATGTTGGTAGTGAACGACATGCTGATTGACATTGTATTAGCCTCAAATTATGCTTGAAATAGAACGGTACAATGTCCTCATTATATAGAAAAGTCACACAAAGACACAAAAGTGACCAATCACAGACCTGCATGATGACTATCATGTACGATATACAGTGACTGTTGAAGATATTTCTTCATCGCAAAGGGGACAAGATGAAGTTTCAAAGGGTACATAACATGTAGAACACATAACGCTATGACAACATGGCAAAAAGAGAAGGGATCGTTCCTGTTTAAAACATTTAACGCAGTTCCGTTCTAATAATAATTTAAATGTCTCTTGTTCTAATTTCCTTCTGAAGTCACTTTTATTGGGAGAACTTTTTATTAAAACACTGTCAGATGTCTCCTCCTTTCCATATCGTTCCAATTTGATCCTCCTAATTTCACTATCATTGCAGTGTAGCATGGAGAAATCCTCTATCCACCTACGATCCAAATTGTGATTCATAGCATGCTCATCTAGATCCATTAGTCTATCAACTAAATCACCAGCGTTGATATTTTCACTGAGATTTGTTACAGTTTCTATGGCTTTGATCGAATATCCAAGGTCTCTTGCGACAACCCACGACGTTGGGATACTAGTCATCATTATGTATGCCATCAAAAACTATCTCATATTTATAGCATAGTTTGTCTACGTAAAAGGAAAATCAATGTGTCATCTTGATTACAATGGTTGCAATAGTCACAATAGTCGCAATTGAGCAAACCCATTCAAAATCAAACAACGGACGTCTATCGGTACGTACCCAAGTGCTCAGAACCAAACCACACAAGTTCGATCATAGACGTTCCCAAACACAGTGTACTCAACTGAGTGTACCAAACACATGTACCTATCCAGTAAAACAGATCTCATACAAGTTCTTATTCATAACACTGAATTATACATGTACCTATCCATGTGCCTATCGATAACTAAACTATACATGTACCTATCCATGTACCTATCCATGTTCCTATTGACAACACTAAACTTTACATGTACCTATCCATGTACCTATTGATAACACTAAACTTTACATGTACCTATCCATGTACCTATCCGTGGCAAGTAGGGCACAGTTTTCACTACTCTCGCTAAATTTATGCATCAATAACAGACAAATATCAATGGTCTTATTGCGCAACAGCTGTCAGCTAAACATCTTAATCCTTCACAATTGAACCTGATACAGTGCATCATCAAATTTTCTCATTGATTAATGTGTGCTTTATACTTATGTTTATGTACAGTTATGGCCAATGATTTCCGACCACTAGTGATACGGCCATTGATTTCCGACCACTATTATTTTCATTCTGACAACCTTATTTTATTTCTACAAACATACGTTATATTAGTTATAATTGGTTGATTTACCTATCAGGCACCAGCCAACCACCATTGAGTATGTATAAATCGGTGGAATTCTCAGAATTACACGAATTCCAAGAATTGTTTGACAAAGTTAATTTGTGCGTCTCATTGTAATTATGCCTACAAGTCCTGCTGCTCGCGCTAATATCAAACTTTTATTTGATGATGGATGGAGTGAACGTCAGATCGCAGTAAGATTAAATTTGTCAAAGACAACAGTCCATGATATTATCCAAGTTATCAAGCAGAATCACCAGCCGTCAAACTGATAACATGATTCGCCGTGCTGCTGTGAGGAATCCATCTATATTCCAGTTCTGAAATCAGAGCGCAATTACCTGAAAATGTTTTAGTCAGCACTCGAACCATCAGACTGAGCCTCCTTATCGATGCAGGTCTTCGCTCTTACCGTCCAGCTGTAAACCTCGACTATCTCGAAAGAATATCAAAGATCGCCTTATCTTCTGCAGAACTCACAAAGACTGGACAGTTGACCAATGGCGGAGAGTACTCTTCAGCGACGAAACACAAATAAAGCAGTTTCAACCACACAGGGCCTTGGTTCGACGTCCTTCAAATCAGCGTTTCAATCCAAGGTTTACTGTACCAGCGGTGAAAAAATGCCCGTCAATCATGATATGGGGTTCGATATCTGGATTTGGTCGCGAAGGTATTTACTTTGTACAGCAAGGGAAGACGGTCAATTCGGCTGAATATTTGAAAATCATTGCAGAAAAGGTGCCACTGTGGATGGAACTTCATAGTTGCGATGTGTTCCAACATGACGGTGCACCATGCCACCAGTCCCGTGCCGTAAAATCTTGGCTTCATTGTAATAATATTGAAGTACTCAGCCCGTGGCCAGGATCGTCACCAGACTTAAACCCGATAGAAAATTGTTGGGAAAAGCTGAAGTTAGAAGTGTCGAAATCCAATCCATCCTCACTGATAGAACTCAAAGGTGCTATTCTTCATGCCTGGACCCATGAAATAACTCCTGAGTATTGCCAATCTCTTGTAGATTCAATGCCACGTCGAATCAACGCTGTTCTGGCGGCTCATGGTACTGCTACTAAATATTAATTGTTTTATGAAACATTGAGATTTTGCAATTTAATTGACCAAAGACATTTAAATGTAAGTTCAATTGTTCCCATGTGTTAATTACACATGTTTTTGTTTATAACTTAAATACTACTTGTTAACTAATACTCTGAACTCGTTTTATCTTAGAAATATATGGGTGGTCGGAAATCATTGGCCATAACTGTATCACATTATTGTTGTATCACTATACAGTTTTCTAAATTTTCATTTAATCTTATGTAATAGGCCCTTTGAATAGACACTGTTATAAACTCTGAAACTATAATAGCTAGTATCATTCGTGCAATCATGCTGTGTTGGACTTGTGAGCAAGCGTAGGCTTTTATTTGGATATTACTATAATGTCATATATCATGTAAAAAGGTAGCCAAAAGTTTACCTGCAAATAACGACCACCTGTCTATAACGACTTTATTTGCTTGGCAGAGGTCGTTATAGACAGGGACTACTGTAGATTGGTGTTTTGAGATTAATAAAAGTCATACATTTATTGAAAGTTTAATAAAATCTTGCCCTTTATGCATAAATCTCCACTGCAATAACTTTACTTATTATACACTGTTGTGCAGCAAATTGACCATCCAATCAAATTAGGAAGGAAGGACGATTATCTTCATTGCACACTGATTGATACAAAGCAATATTGAACAGGCATTTTAGTTTCTTAAGAATTGTCAGAAAAATGTAAAAAGAAGCAAAACTAAAAAGCGTGTGCAGCCACCTCTAGAGGACTACATTTTTGCAAAATTTTACTGGAGTGGGCAATTTTGCTGCACAACACTGTAATATACTTGTTTCATAATATGCATTGTAACTGCATTCATTGAAATTTATGAACCATTCGAAATTATTATCCATTCGAAAAAATTATGAATCCTTCGTTTTCGCTATTTCATGACACATTAACATGCATCATACACGTACGTAACTATTGTTCCATACCATTCGTCCATATCTTCTGCACATTGTATACTATCGCATGTAGCATCATAAACCCTCTCACTGACCTGCGAATTTCAATGTCGAACATTTTATCACTCAAAAATCGTGTTTTCAGTTGGAATATGACCGTTTCAGTATTCTAATGCAAGAAAACTGATGACGTCAAATATAGGCGCTTTTAAAGGGGTTGTTAGGCCCTTGACTTTATGTATTTAATGGGCCGACAATAAAATGTCTGCAATCTTCTACCCTTGAACTTCTTATTCAGACTTTCAGGTGGTCTCAGATACCTATGAGGTCATGTTTGATGTCATTTTCCTGTTGTAAATAGATTCTTCAATGCCATCATTGACAACCAGAGTATTTGATTATTTTCTCTATTTCCAGGTAGTTTATTTGCACCACCTGTTGCTGATGACAAGTCGCTAAGTGTTGAACTGTTTCCGTCGTTCACAAAGCAGGTGTGAACACCTGGATCCTCCGCGCAAACACGTTCTGTAATATAAACATTTCTTTCAATACCAAAACTATTCCCCTACAACACTTTAATTATTTTAGCTTTTGTTTTGCTTTTGTTACTGTGAGTTGCATCTCTGAATCAGCGCTGTTCGACCCCTGTAGCATGTTTCTTGGGAGTTTTTAACTATGCCTGCCTTAATATCTCTCGCAAGTTTCGGTAAAGTACATGAAGGTAGGGTGGTAAATAAGTAATTGTAATGCACTGATGTCGATTAATTGGGTGCATCTAATTGACTGTCGCTATCAAAAATTCCAATTATGCTCTATTCTCCGAAACTCTTAGATTTTCATAACAAAGTTGATTAGCCTGCTTACATTCAAGTGTGTATTCTGCAATGGTTTCAGTCCTTTGTATTTTCAGTTGGGTGCGTTGCTACAAGCAGCATTTTGAAATTCAAATTGACAAATTTGATAGATTTCATGATTCAGCTGTTCAGGTAAAATTGCATTCCTCCCCTCCATTAATTATCAAAAAATGGAATTTGATTAAAGCAGAAATGTTTTCTAAAGTTGTGGATATGTCTACAAGGATTTTTTTGAATGAGGATTTAGACTGTAAACTCATGTGAGTTTTGGAAACTGGAGATATCTATGGCAAGTACAGAAATGTCTATGGTAGTTACTGTCTTCTAATGTAAAGAAATATATCCGATATCTTCTTTGAAGACAAATTAGGAGCCTCCAAATTTTGAACATGCACAGAAAGAGAAGTCTTCTGTCTTTGATCATTACCTGTAGTCTTTGTGTTCATCAGATGGTGAGATCTCAATTATGTTTAAAATCAATGTATTTGAAAACATGTTGAAAAATTGTCTGAAAAATGCTCAAAACCACCGTTGCAAGAAACTTGTGTCGAGAGCACAATTTTTTTAAAAAAACATGCCAAATAGGTTTTGTAACACTGCTAAACTTGTGTTCAAAAGCGTGGTTTCAAAACTATCTTTAAAAGCAAAGGACGCAACGTGACTATAAAATATGTTCAGAATCCTGTTCTTAGATCAGGTTTAAAAATACGGTGTATTAAACCTGTCATTTTTGTCACTATGACCTAGTAGCTATTCAATGGATACAAAATAAGCAACTGTCTCAAGGTGACCTCGGAATCGATTGCACAATTTAATGCCCCTACCTTTCGCCAGGTCGATGATATATTTCAATGCGCCTTGTTCCTGGTACCACCAAGAAAATGTCTTACCAGCTCGGATAATCGAACCCAGTGATTGAAATGCCAACGTGGCACCAAAACTAGCGAAGTTGGTATACTTACTTACCTTTGTAGGCTGCGAACAGCAATGTTTTCCTAATCATATGAAACTTTGAGACATCTTCAAATTGACTGAGAGTTATAAAACTTGTGGAATATCATTTCACCGGTGCAATGAAGGAATTACTTTTGGAATACCTTCTAAATTTCATGCGTTCATGTTTAAGTAGCTTTATAAATCTTGATTATAAATTCTTTGTTTTGTACATATTCTGGTAGTATAAACAAAGCACATATTATAGCAGATAAATATTGTCAATAGTTTTGTACTTGCAAGGGACATGACGCCGTGCAGCTGACCGTTTTAGTCTCACAAACAGGAATCATTAATCGGATTTCGTCAAAATTCGTTTCATATTTGCGAATTTTCAAATATTCACAGAAGATTGGGATCAAATATTTTGGACTTATGAAAATGCACTGCACGAGTTAGAGATATTAAACGGTAACGATGAGTCACTTGCAATCCAATACACTTTGACGTCCAAAACACCTTCTATCTGTCTATCTCTTTGATCATGGTTTATCCAAGGGATCTAACATCTTTATTTGAATATTTCAGCTCAGCCTTTATCAGCAATTATCCTATGTTGGCTTCATTTTGGAGATCCCTAACAGATAAAATTCGTCGATATCAAGATACATAAAGGAAATGCTGTTGATCGCATGTTGATACCAAATTATAAAACCTTCATTATCACAAGTGCAATCACAGAATGTATTGACCGTGTTCTTATATGCAATTTCTCTTTTTGCGTGGGAACCAAAATGACCTCATAATGAAAAACCTTTATTATCACGAGTGCAATCAGAGAATTTCACTTCCTCATATTACTTTGACCTTTCTCTTCCATGCATCTTCTCTCTTTGCATGACAACCAAAATTACTTCATTGACGTCAAAACTTTCACCAACGTACTTGTGCCATCTTGTGAGAAACTCTTTCCTTTGGCTTCATCAATGCTTAAAAATCAGGTATTGAATTATCTCAGGAAGAGTGAGGATTCCTCTTGATTATGTGCCCATTCTATCCTGCATGTCTTGTTGTACCATGTCATTATATGCTTACGGAAATCACTCGTGTTCCGTGAAGCCTTTTCCGACTCCCAGCCTGGACGTGGCACTTTTGCATTCCGACTCTGACTCCGCATCCCCCCTCATATGTCAACGTACTCTGCTGGCCATAAAGATAATATTTTGAAAACAACCCACACTGATAGCCCTAAGTCATATTTGCTAGCATGAGACAGTCCTTCGAGAAATGATTGATTTCTATGGCACTATTGGTTGTAGACTGACAGCGCCAATGATGATCATTCTTCAAGGTCAAACTTTTATTCGACGTATAAGACTTGACTTAGGATTTGACTCAATTTGCAAGGCATCAACTGCTTCAATCCGTGTCCTTGCAATTCTTTAGATTTCAATTCAATAGAGAACTGCTGGGTCATCCTGAAGCTCCATCTACTCCAGCTTCTTTGCCAGATCACATTGATGCCATTACGACAGTCAGATGCAAAGAAATCGCTTCAGAGCACCTTGCTTATCTCGTGCTATTTATGCCAAAAACACTTGCAGTTGTCTTGGAGGCAAAAGGAAGATTTACCAAATACTAACTTTTTCCCTTCAATTGAGAGTCTTATTTAAGTTCGTCCGTTGAAATTATGCTGCTAACTGATTTCCTGCAATATTTTGAAGCATCTTCGAGATAATTGTTTTCAATAAAGTTTTATTTTTTTACTCTGATAAATTGAAAATATTCTATCTTTTTTGGGCTGCATGGTAGCGGTACTTGAAATTTCAATGAAATTGCTGATGAATAATTGTGTTTAATGATCACTATCACCTACAACAAGGGACCTAAACAGTCATTTTTGACATGACTGAAGGAACATCTATCGAAAATGTCTGGCGTAACATATTAAGTTTGAGTTTCACTGATTTTGCATGTTTCTGCAGAGGCGAAAGCACTCTGAATCTATTGGTCCACGTCCAACTTGACGCAGTAGCAGGGTTATGCTGAATTTAGCTATATGTCTTAGCTTTACGATTGCAGAGTAGGACTGTATGTCTAGCAAAAAGAAATAAAACACAAGTAAACATGTAACACTTCTCCTTGAAGCTTCGTTAAGCTTTCCATATGAGCGCTCCCCGGCCCTCATTCTTTTACCGATGGAGGAGATTTTGACGTGAACCAAGTATTCAATTTTATTGAAAGATCATCTTCTAATTCTTTGCTAGGTCAACAATAAGTGAAATCGAGCAATCAGCAACTACATCAATGAATATATCGCTTATCTATAAATCAGAATTGTGAAGTTTAGGACATGTAGGCTTATGCTTCAAAAATATCGAAGGGTGTAAGCTAGCTGCTGCCTTCCGCATGCTGTAATCTGCATAAAGGTAATGGAATGCAGACAATGAAGAATATTGTGAAGGAACATTTCAAGATTGGGCAAAGTTGAGGTAGTTTTATGGAAATAATATGCATTACATTCCACAATTGAATTTGCATCATTCAAAAATGAACTAAAGACAGTAACCAGCGCGAAGTGCACATGAGAGATGACAGCAAACGAGAAATGCTTGCATATAGGCATCATAGAGAGAATAGAATTTCTGGTCAGTCAATTAATTATGAATGTTCATGTGAATGGGCCTTGTTTGAATGCGCATTTATTTGAGTTTCAAAAATCGATTGGTGGTAAGTTAAAATCACATGAGGCTGATACTTGCTTGCTTGAATAGTCCCTACATGATATTTAAGGAAAAAAGTGTGTAAAAAGAGTGATCACTGTGTTCGTCTGATTCGCGTGATCCTGTGTACCGGGGGTGAACGAAATGCATCGTCTTCTACACTCTTTTAAAGAAAGCATCAACCGAAGAACTTGGTTTTCCGTGGCTCCAACCTATTCCTTTGATAATTGCATAGATCCGAGCATTGCGGTATCTTGCGAATCCGATTTCTGGTGTGGTAATTTCAGACTCCGGCCGCCTTCCACCCACTCTCACCCCACATCCCTGATTATAATAATAGAGAGAACAACAATTGCGTTATCCCTGAATGCTCGTCATGATTAAGATTGGTTACATAATATCATGTGTTTCGTGCCAGTGTCTTAGCCGTGCTGTAGATAGAAATTACGAAATGGGGCGTCACTACTCAAAAACAGATGGACGCCGATTTCTTCAATAAATTGGCGTCTGAAATGTCGCCTGAATTTAAATTGACTTGCAGTCTTAATTTTCATTATTAGTCTTTACATTTCGTGATTAAAAACACTGATTATTTAATGCAACCCGGAGCGATTTATGTACTTTATCTACGCACTAAGAAGCGTACAGATGACAGGAGAATTTCATTTTACATCACTCCCACATATGTGTTCATTTAGATTTCGATGCTGCTCTTTTAAAGGTTAGATTACATGGTTTTAGTGGTCGATTTATAGTTAGAAATAATCAATGGACAGACCTTCAAGAAGATGATGGAATTTCTGATTCTGAAACTGGAATGCAACTGTTCATATAAAGATCCGGTTTCTTCGCAGATTTTTTGCAGTTTGATTCTCTCTGTCCACAATGTAACATCAAAAATAATTATAGACATTTCATTATAATGACGAATTGTTATGTAAACTTGCAAACGTGTAAATGCGCATGTATGTTCTAATCCTGAGCTCTATACTCTAAGCACACGAGTGAGACATCCGTGTTGCTGAAGTCCCGACAGTTGAAGTGTCAGAGAAAAATATGAAGTCCCAGCTATTGCAAAGTTTTGTCACTTTCTCGAAAACCTTCTTTGGGTGCCCTTTAATTGTCACATTTGGTAGGAAAAGTGAAAAAAATTTAATCAGAGAAAACTTTTCAATAGTAGGCCTACATGATAGATACATACATACATGATAATACATCACATGCAGCTTTGATTTCCAAACCATCCATTTTCCCCAAACAAATCTGGATTAGTGCATCGGAAATACAAGAGTGTATGTATATACGATGAAGTAGAATGCACTGGAATACACAGGTAGGTCTTCTGGAATTTTTCAAAATAATTTTCCTTTGTTTGTCAACTGTTTTTCTGATATGCTCTAGTGAAGAGAATTCGTTGAAAGCAAGCTGTCATTATATAGCTCCCAGCCATGCTGTTTTTCTTTATTGCATCTCTGTATCAAATCAGAATTTGCTCCAGTAAGTACTGCTACTTTTCTGCTACTTTTGGTGCCTTTCCTTCAATGAATCATAATGAAACTTCAATAGCCGTCTCCGTCCAGAAACAATAAATGACAACAACAAAACTAAAAGCACATAGGTGGACGGTTCTCAAGTGATGCTAATGAGCAGTTATAAACTTTTTTAGTGTGGTGGTAAGAAAATAGGACTACATGTATAGAATGTTTTTCAAGAGAGTCTTGAATTATGATCATTCATTGTCTGCTGTGAATATTAACTTAAACTAAAATCTATTTTCTGTCTTAAGATTTAAAAGACGGAAGATTACTGTGCATCTCGATGCACTTGAACCACCAACCTCTGGCATCCTAGGTCAATGCTCTACCAACTGAGCTATCGATGGGCGAAAGTATGACATAAGTCTTCAATTGAAGAATCTTAGTAATCCAATTATATGGCTTCATCCCACAAGACAATATAGCATTAACTGTTAAGCCAAACTACTAATACGAGGATATCAATAATCCAAAGCCAGCATGTACTTTTACTTATAGGACCTATGTTATGAATTATGTCATATGTGCAAGCTTTTGCAAGCAGCTTATACGTGAGAGAAAGTACATGTTGCTCTATTTTTCCAGCAAAGCAATTAAATAACAATCTTATGAAGATAATAACCGGTTCACCTAATTTTGTGTATTGACCCCGTGACGCAAAGTAAAAATTGGAGCAAATGACTCGGTGACCCAATTTCATCGCTGTTGACCATGATGGCAGTATCTTGCATTTCGAAACATTCTCCAATCCTTTTCAGATTTCTTCAATAGATTATATTAGTTTGATCCAGTTCCTCAGTACCCTGGTATGCTACAAAACCTTGGTATTCTTCTGTTACACTGTGCGCGTTACTTTAGTAGTGATGCCCATTTTGACTAGGAGCGTTAACTAAGCTGGGAACGTTGGTGATTTTGAAACATACAGGAATTGGCCGTCTACCGGTGTTCAACAATGATGGCTTCATTAATGACGCCACAGATTTATAGGAGAACTAGTAAGGCCCCCGGACTTCGTCCAGGATTTATATGCATAAGTATGTTAAATTAAGACAGTGATAGTTACATTGTTGCATACCAAGTTTATCAACTCATTCGCCTACACTGATTGGCTGTCTTACCATTTAGATCGCGTTCTCATTGGCTGTTGCTGAATCCGTCGTGAAACATTAGAATCAATGAGACGCATGTATAGCGAGCCAATTTTTGAAAGCAAATGAGGAGTTCATTTGTAAATTTAATGTAGTTACTTGTCTAATTAATATTTTTTCGGTAAAAATTTACAGAAAAGTCGACTTTTCTCTGTAATTATGATACTTAGGGAAATGAGACCGGGCGGTTTTAACTACAAATTTTTTGTTCTATTAAATGGTAGTATCATATTGGCGTAAAGTTTCATGGTTTAGGAAGAGTTTGTCGGCGTTTTGCATTTTATAGGCCTATATAAGATATGCAATACTTTTGGACCAAGTTTTGAAGGATAATTTTCAAGAAACAGTTCGCAATGTTTGCGTCATAAAATCCTACATTGCCGGAATTCTATTTTAACGGACTAGATAACTTAATCTAGAATATGAGAGGGTTTGTGGTTGACTTATCCATGATGAAGATGGCAACATCAGAAATTGCCAAATTTTTAAATGTTAGCAACAGAACAATTTTAAGGTGGAGAGTAAGACACACGAAACGAGATTTCGTGAATAAACGCTCTACCGGTAGAAAAAGAAAATCTACCGAACGCAGTAACCGCCTTTTGCTCAGATTAGCTCTGAGAAACAGATTTTCATTCATGGATCCACTAAATATGTGGAATGAGCAATTGTCTTTGCAGACAGTCTACAATCGCCTGCGTACGGCTGGTCTGAGAGGACGAAGACCATTTGTTGCTCTCTGTTTAACGCAGTTACAAAGGAGAATGAGAGAAAGATGGGCTATGAGAAAAGGCATGTCTAGTTTAAAAGACATTGACTATTTTTTTAGTGCTGTTAATACACCATCAGATTTCATCTTTCAAGATGACAACGCACCGGCGCATCGCTCATCATTGATTGAGCAGTTTCACCGTAATAGAAGCACTCGGAGGATCAATTAGCCATCAAGATCGCCAGATCTCAATCCTATCGAACATGTCTGGGATCTGGTGAAGAAGAAGGTGACCAAAACATGCAACATCAACTCTTTGAAAGACTTGCAGACTGCCGTTGTCGAAGAGTGGATGGCTATTCCACACAGCATAATTCACAATTTGTTACTGAATATGCCTCGAAGAGTAAGAAGTGTCATCAGTTCCTCAGGAGGTCCCACTCATTACTAACTTTATGTGTTCCTGTTGAAAACATCATTGTCCATCATTAGGAAAATTACTTCTCTTGACTTGATTCAATATAAACACTTATTACATGCATTGACCTTTCATTTTCGCATATATCATTCGTGATATGAGACGATTAGATGGTGACACGCATTTTTGGGATTAGTGTGCATTGTTCGCTTTCCTTTCACGTACACAAACGTGTATGCTCCCCGCAACAATTGCATAAAATCGGCAACCTTTCTTGTTTGTTTAACCTCCCCGGACGCCTCAGGCAGTAGCAGTATGCACTCTGGCTTGACAATTCTTTCTTCTTTTTCCATCAGGTAATGCACGCTTGGATGTACATAAAAATCGTCAGAAAAATAGTTGTCATCTCACCCAACAATAAATAATGAACAAAATCAGTAGAATTGGCGTTCAAATTCTCACAGTTGATCGCTGAAACACCTCCTCCCATTGCATTACTACCAATTTTGTTCCTGTGAAGTTGCTGGCGTTGAATTCTTCGTCCCTTGGGAGTTGCACGTTTTGCATGTCTGAGGAAGGTTTGAGAGATGATTTATGTTTGTCAAATACTCTTCATTTATCTCTACCCTGCCATCACCGTGGCAACGAGTCTCCACCTGCTGAGATTTATTGGAAATTTCATCGAAATTCATACATTTATTAATTGCACTTTGTCGGTTCCTCGAAGTACATACGCACACGTCTCGATCGTCAGTCGAGCGAATCTGTACGAAGTCCCAGGGGAGAGGGGTGGAGCGATATTTGTGAGAAGATAAGGAAAGAACAGTCAGTTCTTGAGATGGAAGCAGAATTGATCGTCATCGGCGTCTCTTGATTTCTTCCTATAGATAGGGTCCCAATTATTTTTGCTTTTGCAATGCTTGGGGATTTCGTCTTTTACATTTAATCCGCTTTCAAGGTTTTATTCTTTGGGCTGATGGCCGAGTGGTCGATGAATCTGCCTTATATGTGGACTGTACCGGGTTCGAAATTGACATCATCCTGTTCCTACTTACATTTTAATATTCTTAGAATATTAGCTTCATTAAACGATTTCTAAAAGTCTATAATACACAGTAGTTACTGACATAATACCTTAGATCAGAGGAGAAGAAATGCAGTTAACATTTTCAATATATTTTCGTGAAAAATAGGTGTATGTACATGCATTTGTACCATGTATGCATGCCCTTCAAGAAAATGCACATGTATGATTCAAATGGACATTGTAGCTGTTGATATTTCACAGATTTCTTGAAGAGAAACATCGTTACACCAAATATCACTTGATATTCTACAACAACATCTATTTAGTCGAAGATCCACGGATTTTTTCAAAAAGTCATCGTCTCAATACAATTCCCCTCATTCTAAGCATCTCAAGAAATTGAGGGATTTGCCTAATAATCACCAATCATATGGATTTGATTCACATAGTGCGTGCATTGCATACCTTGTGGCACAGGGTCGAGAAATGCCTGAAAAATGCTGATGCCCGATGTGTCCCCAATTATCCATATTAAGCTAACATCCTACCGTGATTATGTCTAATAGCACTGCGTGACCAGATATTATCGTACATAGTCAAGTTAAGCTAGCTCTCTTAGAATTTCTCAAATACACTTAATTATGCACACTGGATTTTCTCGAGCCCGCACATGAGCCTGAAAATTGTCCGTCACCGAAAAGAAACCGCATCTGAATTAAGAGGTTTTATTAATTTTACTGATAACACCGCCATTGGAGTGTGGCTCTGACGTCGTTATATTGTCAGTCAATGATTATGATTGTCTAAACTGTTTGTCTATCAATAAGTTTAGCTCTTAATTTTACCCAGCATTTCATTACCCAAGGCCGTAACCATCAAAAATGTAGCTGCTTGTTTGAAAAATATATTTCTCATGTTCGTAATAACATAATGTGATAGAATCGATGATAGTTCAATGAGAATATAATACAAGTCAATAAAATGTTGAATTAAAACAAAATAGCTATTTCCAGATCACGTCTCGTGCTCGTCATCACCGTTATAATAATCTGCCTCTCCGACTTTTGTTCTCATTCGAAAATCACATCGTTGATGTACACATCTATGAATTTCATCACTCAAAATTCGAGTCTGTCAGATGCCAAAAGCTAAATTTATTTATGCCACCAGCCCCGGATGGAGCCCTCATCTAAAATAGCAAAAAGTCATATTATTTGCGGGTCATATTCGGAAATATGTTAGAGTGACAGTCATTTTAGTAAATCATGCACACTCGCCTGTCTTTTCTTTGATATCAATGAAATCGGAAATTATGAAGATTTGAAATACATTCCGACATGTAATGTGTTGGGTAAGAGAAATAAATGCGTATGCGAAGTTAGTTGATACAACTTATATTTAATCATCAATATCGAATTTTGCTCTATTTTTCAATTTTCGGACATCGTACACTACTAATTAATGAACTAATGAACTAAAGCTAAAAAAGAAAAAATCAGTTCTGAAAAAATCAATCTTTCCACAATGTCTACGAAGATTTGACACATTTTCAAGAGAATTCTGATTTTAAATACGTCTAGTCATTCCCTAGTAAAGCAACGATTATTTCTCGTGTAGTTACAAGAAGATATTTTCATGCCTCACAGTTACGCAAATGCACTATTTGATGATAAATATTCTTTGACATGTCTCTAATTCATACAACAGGGTCAAAAGACTCATCTTCACTAGCCAAATTGTCTGTCGGCAGAATCAGCTGAGACGAATCTTGTGTACGTGCGTGTGCAACTTGTACATGGGTGGTTTTCCCGTCCATCGTCAAGTATATTTTGAAGATATGTACACGCTGTCAATGCGTACACACAGGATTCTCAATGATACACAAGGAGAGGTGATATCCTGAAAAAGATACGGAATTCAGTAAACAAAGCATTTTTTGACACCGTACTTTTGGCAACGAACGTGAATTGACTAACCTCAGAACACCGGTTTGGCTTGCTTTCGTACACGAACCATGCATCGAATCATTGAAGAAAGAAATTATTAAAATTCTTTCTATTCTGAGTTGAAACAAATACCTAAATATTAATATTGTTCATTAGGCTTAAGTGCTAAAAGTCAAATATGTTTTCTATCACATAAAACGTGTCGATAACATTGGATAAACAACGTAGAAATTATGACTTTTCAAAGTGATGGTTGTCTACAATTGATCAGAATGAGATGAGAGTGTGTCTGCCTGGGTAAAAAGATATCATGAGTTTGGATGGAGAGGAGAAAGAGATGTGCTTTGCCATTTATCACCAACTGCATTAATCACAACATCTTCAGTTGGATATAGCATAAACGGCAGATAGAATTCGCATGTGTAATATCAGGGTTAATCTAATTCAGCAAGATTCCTATCTAAACAATTGTCTTGCACGACCGTTTCAGTCGGTGTTACTGTCGCAACTAGAACTCAGAGTCCTACCAGGATCCAGGGAGATCCAGTGTTAACCTGAGGATGTGGGCACAAACAAGAACTGCTACTTTAGCTGTTGGCGGCATATAATGGCCGCCTGGGACTTTCGCGGGGTGCCCATTTAATTTGGAAGTATGGGCACCCACTGCTTCAATCATAATCGGGATAACTTCTGCTTATGTGTTCCACAGTCGCTTGACTTCAAATCGCAAGTCTTGATATTTATCGGCCATGTTTTTATCATCAGGCACTGCTACATTCACAATCAATGTCTTCCTTGCTTAGAATCACAGTATCAGGTCTTCTTGCGTGTATCCTGCGATCTGTTTAAATCCCACAGGAATTAATTGCTTCATTTTCGGTAACTGCTTGTGGTAAATTTTCCCAGTATGTCTCCTGTGTTTTAAACCCGTAAAAGTTGCACATGCTCCAGTGGAGGCTTAGCAACTTCGTGGTGCTTCTCAAATGCCGCAGAGCCTGCAAGTTTGTTACAACCATGCGGTCGTTTACAGAAATCTGCAGCTGCAGAGCTCATAGCTTTCTTAAGGCTAGTTGCTTTAGTTTTTTCTTTTTTTCTAGTTTTTCTTCTTTAGCCACTGAGTTCTTTAGGCCTTTTGACCATTCCATTGCTGTCGTGGTCTGTTCCATGAATCAAATTGTCTAATTAACGAAATGAGAAGTTTTGGTTTACTTCGCATATCATCTAGGCCATTTCGAGAATAATATTCCAAAAGTCATTGTTGTAAAGCAATGCCAATTTCCAATGAGTATTAATAATGAAAGCAACACAATTGACTTCATGTGCTTAATACCCGAGCGCCTTCTTTTAATACAAGCGTGGCCCCTTGACAAGGGTGGACGGGCAAGTGTGAGCATATAAAGAGATGGCTGAGAAACATTCGCCCGACACTACTTGAATGTGACTCTTGTCAGTACCGTCCACTTTGCACATATTTTTCTGTTGCATCATCTTGTAAATATCGCTTTTCTTTGCCTGTATTGGAAGCACTGTACAATACATAGCTGCGAGGTGACCTGTTTTATGTGCACACTAGTTAAGG
>CAJQUW010008035.1:0-23134 GCA_907163375.1 Prostheceraeus crozeri | reverse complement strand
TTATCTAATCTGTTTTAATTTGCTCGGAAAATTCCATAATCATTCATCGCCCTTCTGTCCTCAAATGCATTCCTATCGGCACTACATCGGAAAGTTCATTTGTAGCTTATCGGACATATTTGACTGCTTTCAAAACATAATGCACACAAAATGTCGACATGGACAATAGCAGCAAATCCGATAGGAGAATTAAGTCATTGTTTCTAGTTCACGATTGTGTCGTTCCATTTCCAAAATCAAGATCCACCTTCGAACTGTTAGCAACTTATTCTGAGCGGATCTGATTGATGTGAAGTCGGAATTTATGAATTAAAGATATGAATGAAACTTCTTCAAAAGCAATTCACGTTTCGAATAAAAAAAATGTCATTTTCATAATATAATCAAAAAGCCCAGCTTGAGTCAGTCTTACTGAACAAAATATGAGAAAATCGTGATATCAATATCATATTTTTGATAGAACTATAGGCTTTAGGGGTTCTCTACGTCTGATCTCCCATTTTAACACATCATTATATAGTGACGCTCTAAGAGTTCATCATGAGAGAAAGTAATGATCCAAGCTAGCCAAGATCGCTTTTCCATTTAGAGAGGTTTCACTGCTACTTCCTTTAAACAAATGAGGTTTGACATTGTCCGCGTGCGTTGATTGCTTACTTACCTATAGTCATAGGATAGCCATGTTGCTCAAGAATGCGTGGACTTCTCGGAAAGGTATCAATAGTAATTATGTAGTTTAATTTTCCTGTAGACGATCTATATAAAGATGATAGACAATGTTGCTTAAATCTTCTAGCCATATTCTTGTCTACTTACCACTGAATTTTCCTTATAAATTGAATTATATCGATCACTTACGTCAGATTAAAACTTGCTAAGTTTTGATGCATAAAATCCCATTAACGCCCAAGTTTCTATTTTAACTAGGATAAGCATATTGAAACGTCGTTACACTTCATGATAAATACTTCATCATTAAAGCTTCTAAAGTGAGCGGCTTTTAATCTAGCCATATCTGCCACACTGGATTTCCATGCGTATAGGCAGAAATGTGTACTTTCCTTCTTAGTGTGCGAATAATATTCAATTAGGTAAACCCATGATTTTCAGTCAAAGCCAATCCAAGTCCACCCGCATGAACGAAATCATATTTTCGTGATGATGCTGACCAATCTACTCGACTCTATCGTTGACATCATAAGGCAATGCTTAGATAGGCCCATAAAAACTGCAAGAGATATCGGTCTGCCAACTCATGAATGGCCAACATACAATCGCTAGTGAAGATAAAGTGAGATGAGAGACCGTCGACTTTTTTTTCTGAGTTTTCTCACTAGCCATCCATGTGTGTGCAACAGATAGAAATAAATGAAGTAGAATGAATGAAGTAACAATGAATGAAGAAAAAAAGGGAAAATATCTACAAAGAGTTTTGGATGTAGAACATGGTACGTTTACTCCATCGGTATTTGGCACAAATGGAGGGTCAGGTAAAGAGTGCCGAAAATTTTTGAAGACACTTGCCCTGAAACTGGCCACAAGCGATCAAGAGAACTATTCCTCCGTGATGACGTGGCTTCGAACAAAAACATCTGTAGAAATAGTAAAGTTAGTTAATCTGTGTATCAGAGGTTCACGTGTACCCTTCAAAAAAGAGTGCGCCAATGTTGTCATGGAATATTTCGGTCTAAATGCATTTCGTGCCGATATTTTTTGAATTTTTTTTAAGAGCACTCATTTTTTAATGTCTTCTCTTATGAACTGACTTTATTGGTCTCCATACTGAGACGCTAGATTTGTTGTTTGTATCCGTGCGTGTAAATATTTGATAGCATGCTTGTACATAGCTGGATAAAAAAATATCCTCAAAAAAATGAAGTAGGGCTGTTCGAAAGTTTTTGTGGAGCACATCGACACGACACATTTGTTATTTGTTATGGAGGCATTCAGAAAGCATACCATTGTGGTCTTGAACCAATGTAGACCAACTTCGAACTTCGTAATGATTGAAAGAATGCTCAAATGCATCAAAGTCTCCAATGCATTGTTTGCATGCCTGAAGTAGGTCAGGTACTTCTACAGTAATTGCTGAATCAGAAGCTATAAAATATCTCTTGACTTTCCCTGCTGGTCAAAATATTCAAACTCAATCAAAATGTCCTACAAAATGGTTCTAAAGCTCAGCTTTGATGAAACTCACTGTGGAAAAGTCTCGAAATAAAATCTGAATAGCATAAATGTACTTACAAGTACGCTTATGCGATTCAGATTTTATTTCGAGACTGCTACAGCAACTTAAAACCTGTGATTCCGTAAAGAAATATTTCAGTTCGTATAGAAGTAGGCCTACTTTCAAACTATGAGAGTCAATAAGTTTTCGACAAAAAGTTTTTGGTTTTTTTTCACGAATGTCATGAATGGAAAATTGCCAAATTACATCTCTTGGATCGAATAGACTGTCTATCGATCAAAAAGAGTGTTATGTCAAAAAGGAAAGTTCGATCCTTATCGATTGTTGAAATTTCCATACCAAGTCTTTTCATGTAGTCCGCAATCTACGCAATTCTGTTACCTTTCCCAAAAAGTTTCAAACTGAAGATTATGAGTCCAGATCGAAATGGCTTGTTGGGATGTTTTACGTTCACTACTAAGTATGGTCAAATTGACATTCACGTTTTCTGTGTATCGCAGTTTCTTTCATCAGCCTTACAAAATATCAACTTTGAAATTACGTGGTTGAATTTTGCGGAATCATCCAGCGAAACTATTATTTATTGCAGCGACATTCTTTTCAGAACAACTTCTACTTTATCAATTTCAGTCTCCCGGATCACGAATCTGTGCTCAGATTCCACTAATTCGTGGTTGTGTTTGAGAAATTCAAGTTTGCAGATAAAAGTGGTTCCGTTTTGAAGTTAGCGGATCCAACTTCTTAGTGTCGTTGATAGGCAAAGCAAATTAGTCTTATTTTGTCACTACCTGATCACAAATACATGTCGAATTTTCCGCAGCAATGCAGTTAAACACGGTAAAGTTGGCGGAACTACCCAACAGAGCCATTATTCATTATTCGAAACTACCTCTACTTTATCCACAATTTTTGCAGTCGTTTTTGAGAAATTCAAGTTTAAAGATAAAAGTGGTTCTGCTAACGTCACACACGTTTAAAATAACTATATTTCTAACACATAGGGGCGTTGATGCATAGTTAATTTCATACATTTAACACAAATTTTATGGAAATTTTAATAGCTATTAAGATCTTTTTTAATCATAATCAAATGTCAACTGGCACAATGTGAAATATAATGTGAACGATAAAGCCATCAATTGAAAAGTCACAATTTCACGCGGTTAAGTTCAAGTTCAAGTTTTATATTTACTCACTACAAATGATGTATGTGACAAGCACTGTCAGTTCCTTATCATTATGTTGTCAGATTCTAACTCTCACTATAATTCTATATTATTCAAATAGACAACGAGTTTTTTGAGTTATGCGCAACTATATTCAAAAAAGTCCATTTTCAGTTCAAAATTATTTTCACAAATGCTACTAACACCTTATTTTCAAAAAGTGCATTCCTCTGTAGCAGATGTAGATTGCTACATCTGTGTCAGTTCAATACGATAGAGCTGCCTTTAAACTGCTTACATTCCTAAGTTGCAATAATCACCTCACTTGACCTTAAGCGAAACAATCTATCAAATTGAGATGTACAAGAAATGCATATCCTAACTCTTTGTTGGTTGGCAACTATTAGTAAACAAATAAATGTAACCAGAAAGAAGCACAAGTAATCTGCAAGCATGATAATAGTACTTATTGTTTTATCAACCTTCCTTTTGTTACCGCCAAGAATGGCGTCAATATATCCGTTTTTGGTGCACCCTAGATGTCTCTGAATCAAAACATGATTTGGAAAAAAGGTGAAGAACTGAATGTATCATCAATTCATTTTATGTCACTTCAAATATCATGACTATGATAAGTACATTATGTTTATCAAAAAATGGGATGAAAAGTTATATCTGAAAAAAATCATTGATATTGGAGCAAAAATATCTAAATTATTGATGATGAAGCAAGTACATAATTTTTTAACATTGCTCGTAAGAATCGCTTTGTTATAAACAGTTCAGCTAGGGACGGCGGAAAATGTTTCAAGTGGCAGGAGCACAATTTCAAAACCGCAGAATAATTAGGATTTCAAGGCAAATTTGGTTATCTCATAAGTACCGGTAGCTCTTTTATTGTACTTTTTATATTCAGAGGCATTTATTGTTTCAAAAGATGTTTTCAAAGTGAGATTGTTGAAATGATAAAATTGTCATTACTTTATGGAGTGCAATTACAATGCGGTATTAATGAATTTTGTAACTCGCTTTGCCATTGTCTCCTATATTTGATCGTCACTGTGTTAAAAAGCTTTCCCTTTACGCAATATCAAAAAGTGTCGGATAAAAATATAATATAAAGATAAAAATATAATGCAGGATAAAAATGTGTGTTTCTTTATGTTCTACGAAAGTTCATGATATTGTGGCCATAAAAGGAATATAGATGGCAGACTTGTATTCCTGTGTCTCACAAAAGGCATGTATCGCAGTAATAGGTCGTTAGCAGGCTTGAATGTCCTTGATTAAGTCACAATACAAAGTACGATAATCATTTAATGCAGAATTATCTTGTATAAGCTTGCAGTAAGTTGAGACAGGACGAGTTACAGCGAGACAAGCCACGATTAGGCGAGTTACTATTGGAGACCGTCAACAAAATAAATCTTCGGCTTTTAAAGCTTCAAAAAGTTGGTGGAAAAATCAAGTCGCATTTATAAAATTACTTAGAAAATCTTTTCAAAGTAAAACAAAATGCTGTAAATATTTTAAATAATATAATTTGACTTTTCCACCAATTTATTGAAATTTGGAATGCACAGCCAGAGCCAAGGCATATTCTCAGAACAAAAAGTGGCTTAAATTGCAATTTTCCTTAATTCAGCAACATCTTTTGTGGTAATTACTTTTCAGTGAAGATAATAGCCTTGCTACTATTTAGTGTGTAGGCTAATATTTCATTCAATATTTCGTGGTTAGAACCACATCATCAAGAATACAAAATGATGCAAGGTTATACATTGTAAAAGTTAGTAATATGATATAAAACGGTGTATAAAATTTCCTATATCGTCCCCTACACATTCGCATCTCTATAGGCCTGCACGCCAATCGCATGACACATTTACCACATGCTGCATTGCTTGTACTTTGATGTGGTTTCCAATATCAATTGAGTACCGACATATATTGTCGAAGGAGCAAGAGATAGCTTCAAGACTTTTCGGTCATAGTTTGATGCCCTTGTTTATGAAACCGTGTTTAACGTCTCATGTATATTTAACATAATTATGACTTGCTGATAGGCACTTGAACTGTATCGTACAGAATCCTCAACCTCAGAGAAGCAATAAGTCATGAATGAAGGTATGGATCAGGGGATAATCAAACAATGTTAAGAAAACTGCATTTCTTTGCATGAAATAAGAAAAAATAACTTTCTTGTTAATGCAAATTTTCCCACCCGAAGCTTGTACGACGCCTCTTGAAACTATCCATTTATTATAGGGCAATTGGTCTGGGAAATTCTATGGGGAGGTTCATTCCAAAATTATGCGGTATGCATGCACGTGCATGAGGTCAAACTCTAATGATGGCATGTGAGTGTATTAATTACGTGTATGCTTCCGGTGAGAATCTTGCATTTATATAGTGCGTATAGGCACATATGTGCACTCATTTATTGCAGAGCTGCTTCTAACGAAATAGCATCTGTAGAAGAGACTAAGCGAAGCTGTATCCTGTCTCATGGAAAGAAGTTACAACTCGTTAGCGAAATTTACACCCATAATATTCTTGACACGATCCACAGATGGCAAAAACGCTCCATCAGAGGACAAATAGTGGAATTGTAAAGAGCAGTCGACAGTTTGTGGTGGAAGATGACTACTGGCGCGATAGAGGCTACCAATCCGCTGAGCTGCCCGCTTGCTAGTGGGATAATGTGCAGTTTCCATGACAAGTGTTTGGTAACGTGTGGGCTCTAATCCAAGAAAGAAGATAGAATCTTGTTCCCTGACCCTATTGTCCAACATCTTAATTCTGCGTTGATCAACATCTCCTTTAGGTTGTGAGTACAGAATACTCTGAGTTTTTGTGAAGGATAAAAAGAACCAGGCAATTTGACGCCCCCTCACACAAAGATAGTGCGAGTTGTAATGTGGCAAGTTGGGAAAAGGTGAACTGAGACACGACGAGTTTGGTCAGTTGACACAAAGTAAATCGAAGCCTAGAAACAAAGAGTCGCTGGGATGAGCTGGAATTGGGAGAAGTTAAATGTAAATGAAATATAAGTTTAAATAAATTGATAATAGTCCGGCAGCCAGAACAAGTTTCTGAAGACAATGAGGTCGATTATGAGATTTTCACAGAATGAAGTAAACCCAATGCCTGCTACGAATCTGCACGTCTGCCAAGTTCTAGTTAGTTCCTCTTCTTGTCAGACAGGATCAATGCAAAACACATGTAAATCCAATGGGACTCAGATTGCAGTTTTTGGCAAAAATGAAATTTTCTATGCTTTCCCTTATCAACTGAAAATTATTGAGTTTAGAGTCATATTTTTCGGCATGGAATGTCTTCAGGTCAGTTATTATCATGCTCTGGAACATGAAGCTACACGTATTCACATCTGGTAGTCCTCCTTACTGTCGACAAACACCAACATGTTGGCCCACTTCATCCACATTGAACCACATTTTCGCATACTGAGAAGCATGATGACTTCACATACACATAATAAGAAATAACCCGATGACATTCTATGCCGAAAATTATGGCTCTAGACTTATTACTTTTCAGTTGATCCGAGAAAACATGGAAAATTTCATTTTAGCCAAAACGTCAATCTGCTTCCGATTGGATTGACATGTGTTTTTCTTTGATCACGTCTGACTAGAAGAGGAGCCAACTAGAACTCAGTAGACGTGTAGATTCGTAGCAGGCATTGGATGCACATCATTCTGTGAAAGTCTCATTTTCGGCCTCGTTCCCTGAAGACACTTGTTCTGACTGCCGGACTATAAATATAAAGGCTTCATAAAATTATCTGTAAGCATTATGAAGCAATGAGTCGAGAGTTGGTGGAGAAGTGAATTAGTCCTGATAGAGGTTGCATTCGTCAATGATTAGATTTATTAGGAGAGGGTGGGGCACATTGAACATGTTTTTGATCTTTTCTGAACAATTTGAATATACTTAATCAAATTAGCCAAAATCAAGCTCGGATGAAAGGCTGAGGGTATGCTTAGTAATCTCTAAGTTGTTGGACGTTTCTGTGACATTTCATATCCTCACAATTTGAATTTTAAAATTTCCTCCAACGTGGTTCAGTGTAACCCATGGGTGGGGCACACTGAGCCATCCAGTGGGACACTTTGAACCACCTTTATTTATTACTCTCCTGGCCAACCTTATTAGACTTTATGCATCAGATCTATTATAAATTCTAAACGTATTGATATTTTTGAATAAAATATAGCATTTTTAAAACAAGCGATGTTTTTTAATCCTGCATATAGGTCCATAAGGGCCCTTCCACCTATATCTGTACTATCAATTATTTCGAAATCAAAATTTTAACAAATGCAAAATCTTTTGTAATCGAAATTTAGAACAAATGTCTTCAGAAATACAATGAGAAATTCTCAAAAAAACAAAAACTATTTTTTGAATAAAATATGACATGTTTTAAAACAAGCGAATGTCATGGGCCGCATAAGGGCCCCTTCACCATTGTCATGAACCATTCAAAGGCATCAAGGTCCCTAAATTACTGTCATGGCCCTTCACTTAGGGCCCTAGGGGCTATTAAGGCCCTTCCACCACTGTTATGGGCCTCATACTAGGGTCCTTCCGCCATTGTAGTGGGGTACATCTCTTGCTACAAGAGTTAATATTTTCTAGAGTGAAATGCAAATTATACAAAACTGCATTAGGAAAATTCAAATAGTGCTAAATAATCAGAAGCATACTTACATCGGCTTGTTATTTTGCCCATTGCCTCTAATCTACTTAAGGAGTTAGTCAGTGCACCTTTGTAGTATTCACCTTTTCCAATTCACTACTGAAACTTCGCAATGCAACAATACAAAACCTCAGATCATTGTAGTATTTGCCATCTCAATTCAATTGTACATCTCTCAAATCGATTGACGCAGTTTTGTTTTCAATAATACAAATCAATAATTAATTTTAAACCAACAAAGTCCTTCTGTGCATGATTTTCTAGCTCCATGAGAAATAAATTTGCAAGTGGTTCTATTATTGAATTCTGCTGTGAATGAACACCAGTTTTAGCTGTATTGTACCTAAGAACAATTCAATTTTGAGTTGCATCATCAGTTGAAAAATGGGAACACACCTGAATAGTCGCATTTTCATCCAATATCAGTAGCCATCAGCAAGACTAGTCCGAGTAGTTGCAGCAGTGTGTAGAACCATTTCTTTGCAGACGCATTGCACGTTTATAACAGAATTTTTGGTAGGCCTGTTTCATGCGCACAGAAGCTTCGAAGAAATTATGCTATTAAAATGAGAGCTGAAGCATGGCTAGTATTGTAGCTATTTTTAACTAAAATGAGAGCATAAAATGTCGAATACGCGGAGAGAAAGTTTAGCTACCAAGCCATCCCACTGATCCGGAGTACATAGTAGGCCTATTGCAATCCTTCGTCCGTCTTCGGGTGTCCACTAATTGCTATGAAAACCATGTTCCTACACGTTGCATTGTTACAGAGCTGATCAGAAAAGACGGACCACCTAAATTTCGTTGAAAATCAGTCGATTCTCATGTCTTCCAACAGTTTCGCACAATAGCGTACCACACATCATTCGAGAGCTTGCATTGCTTTAAAATGAGCTATGATAGACTTGCATCCGTGACTGTATTTGCTGAGCAGTACTCAAATCAAAATGTGAAAATCACTCAATTTACAGATTGCAATTTTTAATAAGAAAATATGTAAATGTGATAATGAATCAGAAACGGAGGAAAGAGCATTTTCTGAGCCTTCTTTTGATACATTGGTCATCAAAATTGGTGAACTAAGTAGGAAATAGTGATATCGTAGTCATCACAGAGTCATGACTCTTTTGACTGAAAATGTCATATTCTCATTTTTTTCATCAAAATGTATGTAAATGGTATCTTCTGAATCCATGCGCTGCAAGGAGTAAGAATGTGTAAGTTTTAATCAAATAATTTCAATAGTTCTTTTTCAAACTTCTTCAACATTTTTTCGCATTACTTGCTATTAAAGTGCATGCAAAGTAAACAATCGGCAGTCACTGTGAGAGAACATAGACATGCCTTCGCTAATTGTTCTGTTTTGAACCTTCGCTCACATTACATGGTGCTTATGAACGAATATTGTTGTGGTGCGTTTTTATGATCAACTCTGTACATACTATCTACGGTGGAGATACACTAGGTGACATGCCACGCGAAATTCACGTGTAATTGCAGAACACGCCAAACATCCGTGGTTAAGGACATTCTATTCTTCTATCCGCGTACATATGCGCTGCACTAAGAGTCAGAAATCACTTGATCTGATACTGTTAAAACATGGGGAATGTTTATGAATACGCGCGGGCGAGCGTTTATAGTTTGCGCGTTGTCTACGGTTGTCTGAACCACGGATGAACCGCTAAGCATGTTCTGTCTTCCCTGAGCATGAAATTGAGGTCCTATCACATTGTTTAGCCTCTGATACATGCAGACACATGAGACGCAAAGTCTATGTAATAGGACTGCCAACTATACTAACTTATATAACAGATGTTGCAGCAATGTCCCGAAAAGCCACGGATGTTTAGGGTCATGTGTAATTACGCGTGGTTTACGCGTGAATTACGCGTGATTGAGCGTGGCATGTCACCTAGTGTACTGCAATCGACCATTAAAAAAACACAAATAGTGTAGGGATCCCTCAGTATCACAAGTGCTTCAATATCTTCAAGGGCTATGGTTGGTGAAATTGAGTTACTGAACTAGCTGCACGTTTATCATTTAACTTAATTGTTTACTTTATATTTGCGACTAAAGATTCATTTTCGACTCGTAGCACTGGAAGTGCTGTTTAAATGAAACGGATAACTCATTTTTTAAACTTGAGTGTTGCTCTTCATGAGAAACTTTAAAATACATGTCAGGAGTTGTGATCGTGTAAACAAAGGGTTCAGAGCTGTTCGGTATCGGGTTTTTCACGAGTTTATTAAATTCTACATTCATGGAAATTACAATCTGTCATTCCCACCGAACTTCAACAACAAAGTTTTCAATTACCTCAGAGAATTCGCGTCTTGTTTATCGTGTTCGTGTGAAGGTTTACCGTAGAGGTAAATAATTTATGTTCGTTAATGAACACGAAAATACACTTACACGTAGAGAGCAGAAATATCCAAGAAATTGGAGTAAATATTGTCAGAAACTCAGAATTATAAGAAATTAGACTTCTTAAATTTCATTTACCCCTCGCTTCAATTATTATGAACAGATATTGGGACATTATAGTTTCCGTGGCACAGTGTGATCCTTCGGTCCAGAGGTCGAGCGCTGAAAGTGTCATTGGAAGTCGGCAGGAAGGCCATCCGGACAAAGGAGATCACAACGCTCCCAGCATGGAGAGTCGTGACGTTAAACGATCATTTTCTGCAGATCCTGGTCCCAGGCGGGATTAGACGCGAGAAGAAGGAAGATTGGGATATTATACTCGTAGTAACGTGAATTGGTGAGGTGAATGTTGCCAAATAACTGCATATTCGCGGGAAAGAATCAGAATCGCTCCCTTTTGTTCGACATAGGGCCTTGCTTGTGACACAAGTGTTAAAAAGTAGGTCTCATATACACAAAGCAGTTGTCCAGCACGACAACTCATCAAATCAGCTCATGAAGTCTGTTCAATTGCGACATTTTCAACGCAATGTAACGTGATTCAGCCCTGTTTTGTTTGTCCAAAATCTTGTAACTAAAATCATCAATGGTGATCACTTCACTGCAATGGTCTAACAAGTTGTGTTCAGTTAATGCACTTTTATACGACTCTTTAAACTACGTTAGTGTTCGTTGAATCTAGTTCTGAAAGGTCGACGTCTTTGATCAATGCACTTCTTTTGGCAAAGATTGCAAGAGAATTCATAAATTACATATTTATGCTTACAATTAAATTTTGGGCCGATTGTCATGCAAATATTGCAAATACATTCAATCCTATATTTTCTTTTAAATATTGTTGTTGCTAATTTCTTGCACCAGGTTTTTGATGTAATCTTTATACAGGCATACTATACTAATTCTTTAATTTATTGATTTGTCTTAAGAAACGTTTACCAAAATAGTCAAGGGAAGGATTAACTTCGTCATTTCGCAATCACATCAAAACCTGGTAAAAATTATCAACAGCATTCAAAGGAAAATAAAATCTGATGTATTTAGTGTTAGTACAGGTTGCAAACGTTATGGTAGTTAATTTTTCGGATAACTTGCTGTCATTTACCGAAACATTTTCGGCAAGTTACGGTTATCTATTAAGCTCATCTAGAGCACTCGTTTGACTGTCCCTGATAACAGAAGCCCTACATATTCTTTTCTTGATCCATCTGGTCTTCTAATTGAGCTAAGTCTTGTTTGAACATAGCGTGTTCAGCTGTGATGTTGATCAATGCTATGATCATCGTCTGTCACGATGCTATGAGAATATCATGATCACGTGGTTCACTGCATTCAAGTTTCGATCGTTACATAGTGCTCGGACAATAATGTCAAAATGTCTAAACCAAACATGTGAGCAAATGAAACATGAATATTTGCACCAACACATGAAACTTCCGTTATGCCAAATGCAAAATGTAAAATCATACTGTAGCATCGTTCGTGGATCAATTTGTCGGAATACAAATTCGACAATGCATAGTAGGCAATCCTGAAAGTGCCGGACTGCATTGGAATGCTTTACACAATTACATTCATGAAATAGTTTAACATAATTTGACTTACTTAACCCCTCCTTACGCTAGATATATGAAACTCAATGAATGGTTCCATAGATAAGTTGAATTGGTATTGGCGCTTACGAGAAGGCTTAGTAGAGTAGGCTGGGGGTGCATGCCTACTCCAGGAGTCGGAGTCCTATCAAATTTGCTGTAAGGACTCCTCAACCCTACCTCTTACACTATTATCAAAGTATTTGTGTAAAGCTGTTGCAAGTATTTTGTTACATTGAAAATGTACTCTTGTTTTTTCGAGGACATTTCAAAGCACAAAATATCCGCTAAAAATTAATAAATGATCTTTTTAAAGCATTTTATCCCATATTTCATGTCACATTTTGGTAACTGTCACAAAGTATGTGCCATTTTAGGCCCTTTTTGTGCCTCTTAAATTTCTTAAAAGTTTTATGTTTAGTATGCCGATTCAACTTGCACTTATTTGAATTATATAAACCTATCTATTGACCATCACAATGTCATCACTACTCCCTGCATTCAGAAATATAAATAAATTACTGGAGAATATGTGATTCCAGTTTTGTAATGTTTGAATGATGAAAATATTTAGTGCTAAATTAAAAATAGTTATCTAAATGACATCGACCAAATCAGTTTATGACTTTCGCTTTAACACTTGAAATTTTTTGGTGTAGAGCATGCAAAGTCACGTGTTTGGGCATTCTTGATTCTACATTATTCTACTGCGACTATGCTGTGATTATTTTCTAAACAAAGTTTCCACATCGGGAGCGCGATAAGCTCATCAGGAAAGCACAAATGAGTTTTGATCCTCTTTTAGTGTGACATAGCGAATATCGTGTGAGTCTTAGATTGATGTATTGTTTGACATCTTCATTTAATTTTCTAGATCTATTACATAAAAGTTTAAGTGTTATGATTTTCATCTTGTACCTCATTATTACTCTGCATGCTATTATTCTACGACCGCATGCATCAATAGCAGGTAGAACATTGCTTCATGATTGCTGTATCAACCAAGTTGTTTAATATGATGATGTGTTCATCAGTCACATCTGCATATATTAATTGATTTGGTTGCTCATAAGGATAGTGTATGATGAACTATGTCAGTAATGCATCTACATGTACACGTATGTTGTAAACTCACTTCGTCCTCAGTTTTTCTATAGCTCAGGGAATCTTAGACATGCAATCTATTGAGCCAAGTGTCGCCGTGAATTATGTCTTCCATTAAATGATAAAAATCCATTTAAAAATCCTTTTTAAAGTAACGCGTGAAATTACTCGCACAAGTAGCCGACGAAGAATAACTACTTGATTTTCAACCGTTTGAGCTTTGCTTATTTGTTTCGTGCATATATGAGCCCGCTACCAACTATGACTTGAGGTGCGTTCACATTATATCGATAGCGATAACGACAAATTGAAATAAGATCGCTCTGAATGTGTAACATAACTGCTGTTCACATTAGATCGATTTTCTCGATGATAATAGACACAATGCAAACAGTGGAACTCAACGATAAAATGAATCGTCATGATTTTATCGTTATCGTGATCGTGATCGTGATCGTGCTAATGTGAACGCGCCTTTACTGTGGAGTAGCACGTAACATCCCAAGAAAGTCACACCTTCGCTAATATAATGTGGCAAAATTCAGCTTCGGAATGGTTGACTTCATTCACATTCTTTTCTTTTGTCTATTTGATAATATAAGTCCATTTCTGGTTACTTGCATTAGATACGATTTTGTCCTACCATCTCAAAGAAAATATCCTTCAAGTAATCAGTAGTAGTAATAAAAGGTCCATAATAAACACAGAGCGCCCCCCCTCCCCCCTCTGGAACGACAGAGTGTCGTGGTCGGCCGCCGTGGTGCTTCGGGTCTGAGTCCCCCCCCTCTGGAACGACTGAGGTTGTAGTCTGTCGTGGTGTGCCGGCCAGGTTGGTCCACGTTCACAAACTGTTCGCTGACTCCCCCCCCCTCTGCAACGACAGAGTGTGAGACTCGGGTGAGTTGGTCCGACCGCCTGGTTGACGTGGGCGACCGTCCAGGTTGACGTGGGCGACCGTCTAGGTTGACGTGGGCGACCGTCTAGGTTGTCGTGGATGGTGAAATGGCTGCCAGATTCGGATTCAGCGTAAAATTCTGCATCGGTATGGTGAGTTTCAAGGCAATCGGCGAGAAAAAATTTTTCTTCAAAATTTTAACAGAGTTAGAATTTGGGACGTTTTGGTGTGTAGCGCCCAAACGAAGCATCGGATGAGAAAACGGAGGCCAGATTCGGATTCAGCGTGAAATTCTGCATCGGTATGGTGAGTTTCAAGTCAATCGGAGAGAAAAAATTTTCGCTGACGTCCCCCCCTCTGGACAGCTCGCTTCGATTTTGGCTTCCAGTGGACGGATTTTGTCGTGCAATAGCTCGTTTGAAAGCTAAGAGTGAGACAAATTCACTGAAAGAATCGGCTTGTTCCTATCTGTCTTCGTTGAGATGTGAGACGCCATTTAAGATTTTGGGACATTGGCGAAAAACGACAGAGTTAGAATTTGGGACGTTTTGGGCTGTAGCTTCAAAACGAAGCATCGGATTGGAAAACGGATTTCAGATTTGGAATCAGCGTGAAATTCTCTATCTGTATGGTGAGTTTCATGTCAATCGGAGAGAAAAATTTTCAACATTTTTCGAAAAAACGACAGAGTTAGAATTTTTGCGATGGCTGCCTACTGTAGAGCCAAAACGAAGCATCGGATGGGAAAACGGAGGCCAGATTCGGATTCAGCGTCAAATTCTACATGGAAATGGTGTATTTCCAGCTCAATCGGAGAGAAAAAATTTTCGCTGACGTCCCCCCCTCTGGACAGCTCGCTTCGATTTTGGCTTCCAGTGGACGGATTTTGTCGTGCAATAGCTCGTTTGAAAGCTAAGAGTGAGACAAATTCACTGAAAGAATCGGCTTGTTCCTATCTGTCTTCGTTTAGATGTGAGACGCCATTTAAGATTTTGGGACATTGGCGAAAAACGACAGAGTTAGAATTTGGGACGTTTTGGGCTGTAGCTTCAAAACGAAGCATCGGATTGGAAAACGGATTTCAGATTTGGAATCAGCGTGAAATTCTCTATCTGTATGGTGAGTTTCATGTCAATCGGAGAGAAAAATTTTCAACATTTTTCGGAAAAACGACGAGTTAGAACTTTTGCGATGGCTGCCTACTGTAGAGCCAAAACGAAGCATCGGATGGGAAAACGGAGGCCAGATTCGGATTCAGCGTCAAATTCTACATGGAAATGGTGTATTTCCAGCTCAATCGGAGCACTAGAACCGGAGATATACGGGATTTTTAGTGTTTGGATGATGGGTATTACGTCATCAGCTGATCGCCACACACTATATAAGCTGGGAACCGACAGAGACTTGTCATTCAGACGAGAGCGATTGTCAGAGGTAGGTCGTCTCTCTGAGCTCCGATGATAGCTTCGGACATTCAAAATCCCGAGTTTCTGTAAGAAACCGACTTAGAAAATTTCATTGCTGATATCAGCTAAGGCGTCAGACTTAGAGGTTCGCCAGGAGATGGCCTTCGTCTCCAGGCCATAAAAGACTCCAAAACTTTAAAGGCTTGTAACTTTGCTTCTACAAGTCCGTTTGACTTGATTCAAAAAAGGTTCGGTCGCTATTGACCTGCCCTAAGTGATAGACTACTTATAAAATTTCATAAGTAGTGCTAAAAATTGAAAAATTTAAATTCACTAGTTTTGGAGGTTTTCTGGGGTTTTCGACCCTGCTGAAGTCAATGAAAGCATTTTTAATGATGTCTGAGCCAGTCTTCTCATGCTATAAGCGGCTTTTCACTGAAAGCGAGCAAGACACGGAGAGTTTTGCTGTAATATTCCACTGACAGGGTGTTCCTTCGGGACGGCGGACGATGCCGTAGTGATAAGTGTGGCAAGGGAATGTGTCATATTTGAGACCGTAACCGCTGGGACAACTCATGTCTTATGTTGGGCATTTGACACAGCTCTCAACGTAGCACTTTGAACGCCAATCGGTTGAGTCTTAGCTATCTTGTCATGGGTGGCCTCTAAACATCTCCATTGCAAAACGCTGGTGAATCAAGCTCTCTACGGCTTGCTATCGAGCTGATCAAAGCAATAACTTGGGATGTTTCCTCAAGGTTTTCAAGTATGCTAAGTTCAAATGTGCTATCAGATTTCAAATTTAACTAAGTCTAAGGCAGCTTTGAGGGGTTAGATCCCAGCTACTGTTCACTACCTTTGACTCGGCGTTGCTGTTACCACTTCGGGACAGTGACAATGATGTCTTCAACTGTAAATAGCGGGTATCGGGGAAGATCTCTCACTTCCCTAGTGATCAGTACAAGGCCTTCGGGCTGTCGACGGGATCGAGTGCCACTCACTACACTCAAATCTATTATTCCTCACTAAGTGTAAATTACTGACTATACATTTGTCCTGCTATCAGCTTGTTTTGACTTGCTATCTTGTTGAATAGTCTCTTGCTATCAAGAGATTCACTTCTGCTCATAAAGCACATCATCGCTGTAATACTTCCTTTGCTCGAGCGATCCTTTGGGACGGCGGGTACTGCCGTAGAGGGATTGTGTTGCACGGGTTGTTCGTCGTTTGTTAGACCGAAACCTCTGAGCCGTTGCTCATGTTGGGCGTTCGACTTCATACTCAACGTGACGCTTTCTCTCACCAGGTCAGAGTACTTCAGCCATTCGACAAAGGTTAGTCTTTATGATATGGAGTAGAGTGAAATGTAATTCATTAGATGTCCCTTCAATGATTGCTCCCATGATAAACGTTGATGAGACAAATGAAATGATTCTCATCTTCCCTTTTCAATGATTGAAATCTACTAACACACTACCGTATAATCGTTCACTATGGGGCAAGACATGATAGAACCTCCACGCGGTTTGCCCTGGGCAGTCTTCGGACTGGCGAATACTATCATTAAGTTGAATCTGCTATCAGTCAACTTGAACGTTGCGTCGCGTTAGAGGGGTATATAAACCACTGCCTCTCATTTCATTTCATTTCAATCATGCAGACGCCGAACAGTCAAGTCAGCTCTCCTCGCGGACCGCAGTTAAGGCCGCGAAATTTATTTGAGGAGTTTGTCAGGCTAGAGGAGCAAGACAGAGTCCACAATAATCTTGCTCGGATTGGCAATCCGATGACAGCAACTGCTGTCAATCCAACGGAATGGCGCTACATTCCACTTTTTAGTCACGTGCCAATTAGCGTGGAAGTCGACAGTGCTACCAAAGAGAGAGTCAAAGACTCTCTCAGCAGAATTGGTAGGGTGTAAGATGACGTTACTCCCGAGAACGAACCATCGGCTCTCTTAAGGGCCACCATGGGGCAAGACATGATAGAACCTCCTCGCGGTTTGCCCTGGGCAGTCTTCGGAATGGCGAATACTATCATTAAGTTGAATCTGCTATCAGTCAACTTGAACGTTGCAAATGAAGTTCGGTGTAATACTTCCTTTCGACGGGCGTTCCTGTAAAGGGCGGCGGTGAGACCCGTAGCTATGTATACCGCAAGGGACATTCGGCAATGGTCAATCTTGTTAAACCTCTCTGCGTCATGTTTGCAAGTGATTGCCTCTGTCTCAACGTAGTATGCATTCGCGCCAGGGCGACATTTAGCCAACTGTCGAAGGTTGCCTAAAACTATCCATTGCATACGTTATGAGAACCATGAGTTCTACCTGTCTCTATCAATGAGACGAATTGATGAATGGAATGAAATGGGAGGACACTCACGCGCCACACGCAACATAACACACTTCTCTCTTCCGCAGTCTAACAAGCTCTTTACACATGGATCGCAGTCGATTGCTATCCCTGTATCATGTAAGCTATCTTAATTTTATTTGATACTATTTCATCTACCATCATCGCCCATATGAAATGTTATAAGATTTACAAGTTAGACTAAGCGTGCTACTATTTCCAAATGAATAAAGTATACATGGTTAAATCATCCACTTAAGCCCATCCGTAGTCTAACAAGCTCTTTACACATGGATCGCAGTGGATTGCTATCCCTGCATCAGAAGTGTAAGCTATCTAAATTTTACTTAACACTATTTCATCTACCATCATCACCCATATGAAGTGTCATAAGATTTACAAGTTAGACTAAGCGTTCTACTATTTGTAAATGAAAGATATAGTTTCAACAGTTTACAGATTGAAAATAAAGTTTCAATAGTGTGTGCGTTAGAAATAAAGCTTTTGTCTGTTTGTATGTTAGAAACAAAATAAAGTTTACAAGATAAAAAGTAAAGTTTCACCACTTTACAAGTAAAAAAAAAAGAAAAAAAAGAAATAAAAAATAAAGTTTCCATAGTGTATGCGTTAGAAATAAAGTCTTAGCTGTTTGTATATCAAAATAAAGTTTCACCAGTGTACAAGTTAGAAATAAAGTTTCAATAGTGTATATGTTAGAAATAAAGGTGTAACTGTTTGTAAAAATAAGATCGCAAGATTTACTAGTTTACAAGTTAGACTAAGTGTAAATTAAAAATAAATTATAACTGTTCACGTGTTAAAGCGTTGATGCAACGATGAACAATTAATAAGCTGAAAACTTTTAGATTCACTTTAACATTATCATATGTTTACAGATAGAAATGTATCACAGCAAAGCTACTTCATGAGTTAGTTTGCCAAGAGTGTATCATCTCAAACTTTTACTCCGACTGTGGAACATTGATTTCCATGATGAAGATTTAAGTAGTTAGATTCGATGACGAACCAGATTTACTAGTTTACAAGTTGGACAAAGTGATCTACTATTTGTAAATGAAAGATATCATTTCAACAGTTTACCAGTTAGAAATAAAGTTTCAACAGTCTACAAGTTAAAAATAAAATTATAACTGTTTCAAGAGTTTACAAGTTAGAAATTAAGTTTCAATGGTGTATGCGTTAGAAATAAAGTTTTAGCTGTTTGTATATCAAAATAAAGTTTCAAGAGTCTACAAGTTAGAAATAAGATGAAGGTTCACCAGTTTACAAGTTAAGAATAAAGTTCTATCTGCTTGTATGTTAGAAATAAAACAAATTTTCAACCGTTAACAAGTTAAAAATAAAGTTTCAATAGTTTGCAAGTTAAGAATAAAGTTTCAATAGTGTGTGTATGTTAGAAATAAAGCTTTATCTGTTTGTATGTTAGAAATAGAATGAAGTTTCACCAGTTGGCAAGTTAAGAATAAAGTTTTATCTGTTTATATGTTAGAAATAGAATGAAGTTTCACCAGTTTACAAGTTAAGAATAAAGTTCTATCTGTTTATATGTTAGAAATAAAATGAAGTTTCATCAGTTTACAAGTAAAGAATAAAGTTTCAATAGTTTACAAGTTAAGAATAAAGTTTCAATAGTGTACATGTTCAGAATAAAGTTCTATTTGTTTATATGTTAGAAATAGAATGAAGTTTCACCAGTTTACAAGTTACGAATAAAGTTATATCACTTTAAGTTTATAAGTTAAGAATAAAGTTCTATCTGTTTATATGTTAGAAATAAAATGAAGGTTCATCAGTTTACAAGTTAAGAATAAAGTTCTATCTGTTTGTATGCTAGAAATAAAACAAAGTTTCAACCGTTAACAAGTTAAAAATAAAGTTTCACCAGTGTACAAGTTAGAAATAAAGTTTCAATAGTGTATATGTTAGAAATAAAGCTTTATCTGTTTGTATGTTAGAAATAGAATGAAGTTTCACCAGTTGGCAAGTTAAGAATAAAGTTTTATCTGTTTCTATGATAGAAATAAAACAAAGTTTTAACCGTTTACAAGTTAAAAATAAAGTTTCAATAGTTTACAAGTTAAGAATAAAGTTTCAATAGTGTGCATGTTCAGAATAAAGTTCTATCTGTTTATATGTTAGAAATAGAATGAAGTTTCGCCAGTTTACAAGTTAAGAATAAAGTTCTATCTGTTTGTATGCTAGAAATAAAACAAAGTTTCAACCGTTAACAAGTTAAAAATAAAGTTTCAATAGTTTGCAAGTTAAAACTAATGTTTCAATAGTGCGCATGTTAAGAATAAAGTTCTATCTGTTTGTATGTTAGAAATAGAATGAAGTTTCACCAGTTGGCAAGTTAAGAATAAAGTTTTATCTGTTTCTATGATAGAAATAAAATGAAGTTTCAACCGTTTACAAGTTAAAAATAAAGTTTCAATAGTTTACAAGTTAAGAATAAAGTTTCAATAGTGTGCATGTTCAGAATAGAGTTCTATTTGTTTATATGTTAGAAATAGAATGAAGTTTCGCCAGTTTACAAGTTACGAATAAAGTTCTATCTGTTTAAGTTTACAAGTTAAGAATAAAGTTCTATCTGTTTATATGTTAGAAATAAAATGAAGGTTCACCAGTTTACAAGTTAAGAATAAAGTTCTATCTGTTTGTATGCTAGAAATAAAACAAAGTTTCAACCGTTAACAAGTTAAAAATAAAGTTTCAATAGTTTGTAAGTTAAAACTAATGTTTCAATAGTGCATATGTTAAGAATAAAGTTTTATCTGTTTGTATGTTAGAAATAGAATGAAGTTTCACCAGTTGGCAAGTTAAGAATAAAGTTCTGTCTGTTTCTATGATAGAAATAAAACAAATTTTCAACCGTTTACAAGTTAGAAATAAAGTTTCACCAGTGTACAAGTTAGAAATAAAGTTTCAATAGTGTATATGTTAGAAATAAAGCTTTATCTGTTTGCATGTTAGAAACAAAATAAAGTTTCGCCAGTTTAAAAGATAAAAACTAAAGTTTCAATAATGTGTACGTTAGAAATAAAGTTTTAGCTGTTTGTATATAAAAAACTAAGTTTCAAGAGTTTACAAGTTAAAAAATAAAGTTTCAATGGTGTATACATTAGAAATAGAGTTTTAGCTGTTTGTATATCAAAATAAAGTTTCAAGAGTTTACAAGTTACAAATAAAGTTTCAACAGTGTGTATATTAGAAATAGAGTTTTATCTGTCTGTAAAAATATGATTGCAGGATTTAATAGTTTGCAAGTTAGACTAAGCGTTCTACTATTTGTAAATGAAAGATATAGTTTCAACAGTTTACAGATTAAAAATAAAGTTTCAACAGTGTGTATGTTGGAAATAAAGTTTAAGCTGTTTGTGTGTTAGAAATAGAATAAAGTTTCAACAGTTTATAGATTAAAAATAAAGTTTCAACAGTGTGTACATTAGAAATAAAGTTTTAGCTGTTTGTATGTTAAAAATAAAGTTTCAACAGTGTGTATGTTAGAATTAGAGTTTTATCGGTTTGTAAAATGAGATTGTAGGATTTACTAGTTTGCAAGTTAGACTAAGCGTTCTACTATTTGTAAATGAAAGATATAGTTTCAACAGTTTACAGATTAAAAATAAAGTTTCAACAGTGTGTATGTTGGAAATAAAGTTTAAGCTGTTTGTAGATTAAAATAAAGTTTCAACAGTGTGTACATTAGAAATAAAGTTTTAGCTGTTTGTATGTTAAAAATAAAGTTTCAACAGTGTGTATGTTAGAAATAGAGTTTTATCGGTTTGTAAAATGAGATTGTAGGATTTACTAGTTTGCAAGTTAGACTAAGCGTTCTACTATTTGTAAATGAAAGATATAGTTTCAACAGTTTACAGATTAAAAATAAAGTTTCAACAGTGTGTATGTTAGAAATAGAGTTTTATCGGTTTGTAAAATGAGATTGTAGGATTTACTAGTTTGCAAGTTAGACTAAGCGTTCTACTATTTGTAAATGAAAGATATAGTTTCAACAGTTGACAGATTAAAAATAAAGTTTCAACGGTGTGTATGTTGGAAATAAAGTTTAAGCTGTTTGTAGATTAAAATAAAGTTTCAACAGTGTGTACATTAGAAATAAAGTTTTAGCTGTTTGTATGTTAAAAATAAAGTTTCAACAGTGTGTATGTTAGAAATAGAGTTTTATCGGTTTGTAAAATGAGATTGTAGGATTTACTAGTTTGCAAGTTAGACTAAGCGTTCTACTATTTGTAAATGAAAGATATAGTTTCAACAGTTGACAGATTAAAAATAAAGTTTCAACAGTGTGTATGTTGGAAATAAAGTTTTATCGGTTTGTAAAATGAGATTGTAGGATTTACTAGTTTGCAAGTTAGACTAAGCGTTCTACTATTTGTAAATGAAAGATATAGTTTCAACAGTTTACAGATTAAAAATAAAGTTTCAACAGTGTGTATGTTGGAAATAAAGTTTAAGCTGTTTGTAGATTAAAATAAAGTTTCAACAGTGTGTACATTAGAAATAAAGTTTTAGCTGTTTGTATGTTAAAAATAAAGTTTCAACAGTGTGTATGTTAGAAATAGAGTTTTATCTGTTTGTAAAAATATGATTGCAGGATTTAATAGTTTGCAAGTTAGACTAAGCGTTCTACTATTTGTAAGTGAAAGATATAGTTTCAACAGTTGACAGATTAAAAATAATGTTTCAACGGTTGTGTATGTTGGAAATAAAGTTTAAGCTGTTTGTAGATTAAAATAAAGTTTCAACAGTGTGTACATTAGAAATAAAGTTTTAGCTGTTTGTATGTTAAAAATAAAGTTTCAACAGTGTGTATGTTAGAAATAGAGTTTTATCGGTTTGTAAAATGAGATTGTAGGATTTACTAGTTTGCAAGTTAGACTAAGCGTTCTACTATTTGTAAATGAAAGATATAGTTTCAACAGTTGACAGATTAAAAATAAAGTTTCAACGGTGTGTATGTTGGAAATAAAGTTTAAGCTGTTTGTAGATTAAAATAAAGTTTCAACAGTGTGTACATTAGAAATAAAGTTTTAGCTGTTTGTATGTTAAAAATAAAGTTTCAACAGTGTGTATGTTAGAAATAGAGTTTTATATGTTTGTAAAATGAGATTGTAGTATTTACTAGTTTGCAAGTTAGACTAAGCGTACAACTAATTGTAAACGAAAGATATAGTTTCAACAGTTTACAGATTAAAAATAAAGTTTCAACAGTGTGTACGTTAGAAATAAAGTTT